>CM061142.1:449943674-449985842 GCA_030789695.1 Scilla litardierei
CGAACTCCTCCAGAGCCCCGCCAACGAGCTCATGGGCACGTCGGATGTGTCCATACCCGGATAGGGGTCCAAATCGCTCCAAAATCCCTGAAAATTCATGAAACACTACGAAACTAGGAAATATGTCAGAAATGCAGAATCGTAGTAAAAGGTGGGATTTGGACGCGAAAATGATATGAAATGCGATGAGATAATGATATGAAAATGATATAAAATATGGACACATCATCTAGCCCAAGGCTTAGTAGACGTGTGAAAGTGTGGAAGAATGAAAATCATAAAAAATCGCATTTTTATGAAAACGCAACGGAAAAATTAAAACCCTTTGCATGATCTATACTAACTACTGAGAAGGGGGATCGATTTCGGAAAGATAGATCTAAAATAAACTGCCATTAAAAGAAAATATCGTACATTATGTTTTTGCAGTTACAAAAACAATTCCGTAAGGCGATGTCCTGAAGCGAAGAATCGTCTTGTCTCGGAGCTACCACTTGACCTAAACGATTTCACCTTTAGCTGGAACCCCCGCGCCAAGCTTAAGATCAGATCCGAACTCCATTCGGGTTTTGATAGAACCTGAAAGAGGGAATAATGATGAAAAAGAGGAACTAAAATTTTAATCGCCTTTAGATCTAAGCTTGCTCACTTAATTAGGATGAGCTCTCTTGATCAAGACTTATTCAAAATTTGGCTAAAGGAAATGGACCCTACTTATATGGTGAGCTAAGCCTACAGATCAGTAAAACAGCCGATGTAGTACTAAAAAGAGATGTTGCTTTTACTCAAGTTTTTCCCTTTATTGGTTTAACTTTGAGCAATTGTTTCTCCCGCTTCGGTAAGCCTTACAATCCAAATGATATATCATTTTGAAGGACTACATATGAAGAATGCATAGAAACTCACGTCACACATTTTTGAGATTGTTTGGTACTCGAAATTCGACGTTAAAATCACCCTAAAACCACACAGTAGGCCGATCCATGCTCGGCTACAGTAGCCCGAGCTGTATAGCCCGCGATGCAGTGCACAAGCCGTCCGGCGTGGCAGCTATCGAACAGTCGGGCGTTGCAGTGACCAAACAATCGGGCCTGCATCCTGAGCACAAGCGCGGGTTACATCGCTCGAGTCTAGAACTCATGCTTAGCCCGAGCCATAAGCTCGGGCTAGCCCAAGTCCATGCTTGGGCTAATGCAGCTATGTCTGGGCATGCCCTGAACCTCGAGTTGGGTTTTTCTATGCTCTTGGGATAGCTCATCATTCACGTCACATCCTATGTGACTGAAATCTCCTTTGCAACCAGTTTGCGACCCTTTTAGTTCACATGTGTTTGATGTTTCGCGAGCATTAATATTTATAGCTGCAAGCGTACGATGTTGTTGTAGCGCTATACGGGTCGTCCTCTGGGAGGCAGCAGTTGATACTAGTTTCTTCCTAAGTTAATAGCTACGTGACCAAGTATGAGGTCAAGGATTATAAAAACTAATAAGAAATGTCAATAATAAAAAGCTTTAGGGCTTGGATATCCCCACCATTGGATTAAGCTAGGATTGATTAGTGTTAACCAATTATCGAGTTCATGATGTTCGGGAGAGGTCGACTAATCTAATGGTGTTCTCTTACCCGCCACTTCCGTGGCGCATGATAAGATATCCACTTATATTAGCCATACCCCCCACTTCCATGGTGCATGATAGGACTACCTAGCCCGTATTGATTCCGACTTTCGCTGTGCATCGATACGTGCTAGATGCATTACGTCCGACGAATGTCCCCAATCTTCCTCCAGACCACTTTTGTGGATTAAGATTCAGATCTATGTTAGGAGGGCTATGATCGATGCTTGACTTCTGTCAGCTGCATCGATAGTATCGATCAATGCAATCGAAAACCCTAGATTAACCCCGGCTTCCGCCGTGAATTAATCTAATTACCCCCCCCCCCCCAAGGGGGAAATCGATCTACATTGATAATAATCATCCGAACATACCCCTCATCCTCAATTAATCAACAATCATCAATAATTTGCCAATCCATATCTACATCCAATGGGGTTCAACCCATTGGCCCAAGATGAATTACTACTCACAATCCTTGCAAGTAGAGATGATTGATTTCATCGAAAGAGCATTCATTGCAATAGATATGAATAAGGATTCAACAACAAACCAATCCACAATCACAAGAGCAATCGATAGATGGATTTACTATTCAAAGATTAAACTAGAAAACAAAAGAAAACAAAAGGAACAATTAAAAACCAGCAGAGAATAAGAATGTTTACACCTGATAATTCCCTGAAAAAGCTTTAAAAAGTATACCAAAAAGCATCCTCCGAGGTACAAGAAAAGAATTTATACTAACCCAAAATACCCAAAAAAAGACCCTAAATGCCCTTGGTGGCACCCAAAAAAGACGCAGAACCATTGGCAGACACAACCGCATTAAGAACGACGTGGCCGTGTGGCCAAAGGTGCGCAAAAGAGGGCCAAATTGCTACAGACGATGCGACCGCGTGGTTAGCCCATGCGACCACGTCGTCTAAGGGTTAGCAGCTCCAAATCTTGATCTAAATGGCCGTGCAAAGCAACCATTTGGCTTCAGCTTCTCTTGGGATGACACAGTCGTGTGGATCTCCAATAATGCGACCGCGTGGCTCTGGATCTTTCTTCCTTCAGCTTGTCACGACGCGGTCGTTTGGCGTGGATGTCTCAACCATGTGGTTTCAGAATCAACTTTCTTCAACGCATGGCGACGCGTTCGTTTGGCTCTGATTACGTGACTGTGTGGTTTTGTATTTGGTTGATGTGATGTGTCTTGGTCGACGCGGCTGTGTGGCTTAGTCGACGCGGCTGCGTGTGACACTTTTGAGCTTCTTTCTTTATGTTTTGATCTCTAATCGCCTCTCGCTTCATTTCATCCCCCCTTCTCCCACTTTGAGCCCAAAAATCTCTGATCTCTCCTGCAGCACATGAGAAATACCAAAAGCGTAAAAGGAAACAAAAACAGGAAAATAGCGTGAAACAGTGGATGAAATGATATGAAATGTGCATAGAAAGAGTGTAAAATATGTGTAAATGTGGCACACATCAACATGCATCATATGCACGTACTTTTATCTCTTATTACCTGGACGAAGATCTCAACAGATGTGTGACCCTATAGCTTGACCATACTACAGGTGGGACTCATATCTCATGACGACAACGATCGATAGCATCAGTTGCCATATTTGGTTTGGTATCATCATTATGTGGTATGCCCATTGACATGAGAATTGTCGAGACTACCCCTGGCTATGCCAGTGAGAAATTCCACAATTTTAATCCCATCATCGTCACTATATCGCCACGAAGGCAATGGTATGGTTGACTGTCAGCCTCTAATAGCTTCGCAATTGGATAAGTATTGTTCAGTCTTAGCTTGTCTTTTTTGAATCATATCCAACATATCTCGAACAAGGATTTTCGCTAAGGACCATACTGACTCTGCGATACTAACACCCCACAACTAGAGAGATGGATCATATCTTGGTCACTACTGCCATATACGCTTCAAGTGCCACACAACCTGATGTTGGGAAATCTAGTGCCACCCCCAAAGTGGTTTTGATGATGATCACACCAAATGTTGTTAATGTACTAATTATATTATTTAAGATGTGTAGGTTGTGCAAATAAGCAAAGTGAAGCTCAAAGCATACTCCGTGAAGAAGAACTTCAACCACACTCTTAGAAGATGAAGATTAATTTAGCTCGCAATTCAACGTCTACATTCTAAAGCTTCAGTTCAAGCACAAGAAGAGCTCAAAGATGAAGCTCAAAGAATGTGCTCAAGCTCGAGAAGCTCAAGTTCAAGTGAAGCCCATGCAACTACATCAACTACAACCATTGCTTCAAAGTCTTCATAGTGTCTAGTGTGTGAGTTATCTTTTATTTTTCTTAGGATTATGTTAAAGCCAAGAAGAATATGCACACATACAATGATTTAATAAAATATTTTTTTAACTTATTTTAAATTTATTTGAGAGCTTATGTTTCCTAGGAGCTAAGTTCCAAACCATAATCAACTACCAACACGCAATAGTCAACTACTTTGAAAATTGCCATATCCCTGAAAAGTCTATGGGAGTCGACTACCTACCTGGGAGTCGACTACCAGCTGTATTCGAGCACACTCCCTTGACTTCTTGTCCCGCCCCGCTCCCCAGAATACCCAGGAATTTAAAAAATATATTTCAGGACGTATAAGAGTGAGGGTGAAGAGAGTACAAGAGGGATGGAGAGAGAGAAATTACGGAGAAATAGCAGGTCCACTGCGCATATGCTGGAATAATACAAGTACTGCTCCACTATAATATCAAAGACAACCTCATAAATAACAAATAATAACAACAACATTATATATATATATATATATATATATATATATATATATATATATATATATATATATATATATATATATATCGATATTCATTCATACACATAGTCCAGGTACATCACCATATATACAACACCACTCTCCACCTCTCATGGGCAAACCAAAACACAACGCAAAGCTACATCTCACTTCAAGTATTACCTCTTGGAACCCAACTCCAAGTCACCAGCATCAGCTCCCCCTGCTACCTGAAAAAGTGAGGAGGAGCACGTCAATACGTGCCCTAGTAGGAAATCCCAACAATAATGGAAAATCATGTTATTATTTGCTTAATTAATGTGGTTACAAGTTAAGGTAAGATCATAGAGACCATGTGACATAGTATAACGATAAGGCGTACTCCTGGTGACATAGTATAACGATAAGGCGTACTCCTGTATGAAGTAAAAGCATATGAAATGGAGACATAACTGCCGTTAAGGAGTGAGCTGCTGCAAAACAGAGTTAGTGCTACAAATAATGTATAAGGAAAGGAACAACAAGGCAACTACAACTATATGATTACAACGAGAAATAAATACAGGAGGATAAGGGACAAGTACACAGGGTCACATCAATACAAGTAGAGGGAAGAGGAAACACTATAAGAAGAACAATTAACATATAATTTATTAACTTATTAGAAATCTAGGTAAACTATAAGATAAAAGAACCTAGACCTCACCCCACGATTTGGGGTGGAAAACTACACTCGACGCAATGGACACTGGCACTGTACGCCGGGCCTCTCACCTCTCCCCGTCAGGGGATCTGCCTCACGGGCTCCACCCCAAGATTGGGGTGAGTATGGCTCACGGTGCAGTAGACACGTGCACTGTACATCGGGCCTCTCTGCCTCCTCCCTGGACGGTAGCGAGAGTGAGGATCTCCACATACACCTCTCCACACCCAAACCACATCATCACAAGCGCCAAGTAATTATCACTCCCTGTAAAGGCGAGTGAAAATAAGCATCACATATCACATCCTCTCCTCCCCACCTTCATTTTCCAGGCCTTATATTCACAATTTACTCAAATTTCCCCCAAACCCCTGTTTTAGCAGCTCACCCCTTTAGAGGGGACTGCGACATTCTAAATCATCAATTAAACATCATAAGTCATCTTATAAGAGTCATGATGGCATGCTTTTACAGTGTTAACATTTCTCATTCATATCTATCTGGGTCATGCACCTAAGTGTCATGCCCTCTATCTTAGCCACATCACATATAAACATGGGTCATGCACCAAAGTGTTATGACCTCCATCACAACTCATTGGTACATCACTTATGAAAGCATGCCATACATGTCTCGCAACATCACAAATCTATAACATGGTTCAAGGAAGCACATTTCTTATGTTTCTCAATTTTTATTTCATTGAGGCATTTTCACAAACACGTGGTGGGCGTGACATACATGTCCATGAGCACATTAGCAAATCTATTAGCAACACATACCAAAAATCTATATTTCATGTAACAACAATAACCATGCACTATAGATGGAAGATTAGCAATAATGATCAATTCAAACGCCAATTAAACATTCAGCATGCAGGAAAAGTACGGACAGTCATGAACATAGGCTATTTTCATCCATTTCTAATGAGAATTTGATAAAACTTCTTAAATTAGAGTTGTAGATATGGTAGTGCTGGATTCACATATACAATTTCATGCAGAAATATAAACTAGGTGATTTATGGTGAAATGTTTGGTGATAACTGTCGAAACTATTTTTTAGACAATTTCTAAGGGCCGTAAAAATTGCTATTTTAAGTCATGTTTAAGTTCGAATCTAGAAAACATGTCCTGGGGGAAAGTTGTAGAACATGTTGTTAAATTTACAACGAGACCAAGAACACTAATTTCTATGGAGTGTGCATGGACCGAGCTCAATTTTACTAAACTGTGCCCAGACTGAATGAAGTTCAGACATGTTGTAAAGATGGAATTTTTACTCCTAATTAATGAATTGAACATATGTCAAATTTTATATGATTCTTGGATAGAATTTCAAGATATACAATTATATAATTTTAAAGAATTTATTCATGCCTAAATTAATAAATATACACAGATGAACACAAAACTGAATCTGTACACAAAATCAGCCATGGTGTTTGCATGAAACTAAGTTGATTTAACATGGATAGCATAATAAACCATTAGAGAAGGGATTCCTACCTCAAGTTGATGAATTTCCAGATCCTCCTGCTTTCTCCCAAGCCTCCTACCTCCTCATATCTCCTAGCCTCAAGGAAACTCCATCTTGCTACAACCCCTTCTCTTTTTCTTCCCCTTTCTTCTTATTATTTTCTTTTCTTTTCTTTTTTTTGATGAATGAATTTCGACCAGCCATGGGGGAGGGGGTGGGTAGGTCAAGTGAGAGGGAGAGAGAGGATAAGGAAAAAGAAATGAGAAAGAAAAGATAAGAAGAGAAGAGTGAAGAAGAGAGGAGAGAGTTCTAAGGAAATATCTTCTACTAAGCTCATCCCATAAGACATGTCTGTCATGAAATGACTATGATGCCATCACCAACATGCCCCTCCATTTCTAGATATTTACATGATTGCCATTACTTTATGCACACACTTCTTTACTATACACACCCTCTTCATTTGTCCAAATGACCATTTTGCCCCTTACCTTTCTAAAAATTTACGAGGTTGCCATTAACCCCTAACCCCTTTTCACACTAGCATGACTCCGCCCTACACACAACCATGCACACCCACGCATGCATTCATGCACCACACACACGTCCAATGCATACTTGTTATATAATACAGACGACGTCATTCCCACTTCTCCCGCATTCATGTCTCGTATTCTCGTCTCTTAGCCACATATTACGGCACAACCCCCATGCACTACGATGTATACATCGACATCCACACTTATTTTATGCATACGTATGCATTGTAAGTAGAAATACCACGTGTATACAGTAGAATACACGTATAGTTCAAAACATGGCATTACATCCTACCCACCTTAAAATAAAGTCCGTCCTCGAACTAACAAATATGGTAGCCCCGCCAAAGGTTAGAAAGGTATGATGGTCTTACTATTCATGAAGTACAAACAAGAATACATATCTACACCACACTTATATACACTATATACTTCATTGTTATCCATACACATCTACATCACATACATATCACGGATACATCCTACTATTCATCTAGTTGTACATCCACATCACTATGTGCACTTGACGTGCGTCTATATTTCATATATTCACGCACGTTTTCTTTTGTGTTTCTCCGTGTTTTCCGTCGTCTCTTATTCGTTTTCGTATGTTTTCCCGTTTTCTTTCACTTTTCTTTGTTTGTCCATGATTGCAGGAGTTCGACCACGTAGGGGACCTTTTACGATGATATCCCAAGTCCCCGGAGCAACAGGAGAAGTCACGCGTGATCCAGGGGGTCAAACGGCGAAGTATTCATCTTTCTGCCCCTCACCCGGTCGGTTGGTCATCTCCAACCGATCGGGTGATGCACGCGTGCACCAACCGGTCGCTACCGCAGCTCACGAAGAAGTCACCCGACCGGTTCACAGACCGGTTCTGCGGGCGGCTGTTCTCTGTCTTTTCGAGCAGAATTCCAACCGATCGGGTGACTCTCACCCGATCGGTTCATCTGTAGCTGAGAAAAAGAGCTGAAGACACGGGCGTCGAACCGACCGGTTCACCCGACTGCTCCAAGATCCAACCGGTCGCTCAAGAACTCACCCGATCGGTTCGTGAGATCGGGTGAAAACTCGCCGTTTTCTGTGATTTATCTGTAACGGATCAACCGATCGGTTGACTTGTCACCCGATCGGTTGATCCGAAAATCTATATATAGGACCCCTAGGGTTCCAGAAACGGGAGAGTTGTATTTTTTTACTGTTTTATTTCCCTGTGACGGCTGTAATTGTTACTCTTAAGTAAGTTTTCAGATCTTTCTAATTTTTTAGTATTGTCTTTACTACTCCTTTACTTCCGCATTGCAATTGTCGGATTATGATTCTAACGGTTAAATTTCATTTAGATTGCTTTTTCATGAATTTTTGTGAGTAGTTCCCAAATCTGGGATTTTGGTGGAAGCCCCTTCGGGGGCTCTTCCCGATGCGTCCATAGGGTTAGGGAGTCGATAGGGAGTAGGAATCTAACGGTTACGCGGGGCGTTTCATTGTCATCGGCGGGAAAAAGACCGCCTTTGACCGTCGGGCCAAGGGGGAATAAACTTGTCGGTTGACTCCCTAGCCAAAGCTCACGCCTTTAGCGTAGACGCCGAATCCTAGCACGCGGGAGCGGCAGGATGAGACGTCGGGAGATATCGTTGCGGACTTAGTGCTCCCGGGATCGATCAGTGTTTATGGACACGGGAGTGCCCACTGATCGAATCTGGGAAGTCCGGTGTATCATCCTGGGCACCGACCGGAATATCGGGCCCATGGGACGCCGGTACCACTTTCAGAGGCAACGTCTCACCATTAGACCCTAATCCCGATCGCTATCCATACCCGTAGGCCGTAGCGGCGAGAGCCTCTCGTCGGGTCGGAAACCAAAGTCCCGGGTTTACTTTCTTTTGTTCATACGCTTTCATTTCCTTTCGTGACAACCAACCACCGATTCGGGCTAGCTCGCCCCTCGGGGTGATTTAGGTCCTACCTGACCCAAGCACAACCTCGCCTCCCTGAGTTCGATATTCCCGCACCCTACACTAACCGTGAAACTTGCGGTAAACGACACCGCGCCGCCGCGACGCAAGCGGGGCACCGGTCAGCACTCACTACATATAAATACATATATGTCTTTCACATAAACATCTAAGCACACATATTCACACACTGACAAATACAACACACACCACAAATAGATCTCTATACGTATCATTCTACGTATCCAGCTCACTACTCATACCTATATGCATATGACAGCACATCATATACATATCACGATACGTAAAGCACTCATACATGTGACATGTTATGGTATGTTTTCATACATTCAAGTATAAACGACTTATATTCTACATGTTTACATATTTACATATACGTCTATATCCACGCACAGACACACAACAATACACATCAGACTGTATGTACACCGGATCCCTATACACTCAATACTTAGTCATATAAATTCAAACACAATTATATGCACATACATATCTATATACACACAATATTTAGTCACATCCATTACATACACCTATATGCACGTACTAACACATGCATGATCAAGTCACATAGGGCCAACAATCATATCTATAGATAAATTTACACATAACCTCACATCCATAACGATGCACATACTGCCTCACACAGATAGGCACATATCTATTATACAGTTGACAAACTTTTTTGAATTCTAGGGCTGACTAGGACAAGATAAAAAGTGGCTGAGATTTGATCTTGGTAAATAATGGTTGATATTGGATTTTGTGAAAATTTTAGTAGGAAAACTTAAATTTTGGTGAGAAAAATGTCTTGGGAACCAAAACTTTGAAATTAGAAGTGTCTTGGGAAAGATTGTGTAGATTAAATGTGGGGAGAAAGGGACTTAGGAACCTAAACTTTGAAATTAGAAGTGCCTTGGGAAAGATTGTGTAGATTAAATTTGGGGGGAAAAGTGTCTTGGGAACCTAAACTTTGAAATTAGAAGTGTCTTGGAAAAGATTGTGGAGAAGCATGATCTATTAAATAAAAAAAAATTAGCGTAAAACAATTTAGCAGAACAACAAATTAGCGTAAAAATACCTTGAGGTTTGTTGTTCGGTGCCCAGGCCGAAGGCGCGGGTGCCAAATTTGTTGTTCGACGTCAAATTTGTTGTTTTGCGCCGAAGACGCCTGCGCCGAATTTGGTGTTCCGCACCGAAGGAGCCCGTGCCACCAAATATTTTTACGCTAATTTATTTTTCTGTTATATTTTGGTTATGGAAATAATTTTTCGGGGAACAAAGATTTCGCGGGGGAAATCTTAAATGAACCGTGCCCGCGGGCACGGGTTATGACTATACCACATACAATACACACAAGAGTGCACAAACATAATATGTTTCCCTCATATGCTATATATAACTACTTTTACATATCCTATGCACATACTGCCACAATAGTGCACATACATACATACATACATACACACACACACACACACACACACACACACACACACACACACACACATATCTATATATATCCATCTACACACCACACATACGTATACATATAAATATACAAAGAAGTACACGCATCCCAATACACACATATCAAACATTTACATTCGCTTACATTCGTCAAACATGTATACACCTATATTTCATATTTCATATCTATCACATTTATATCCACATTGCATATGTATATTCATACACACATGCTCTGGTAAAGACCTACATATACACGCATACAAATAGAAATACACGTATCGAAGATACACCTAGATAAACAACCATATAGGATAGATCCGAAGACACACACACACACACACACATACACATCCAATATACACACAACTACATATGCTTCTACTGCACATTACATACACATTTACACATCCCTACACTCCACTGTGAGACATATAATAGAAATCCATACAATCATAATACATATTAATATATACGCCCAAGCAATACTCAACATAGATGCTCCATACCCAATTATATGCACATACTCATTATGTACCCACAATGGTATACATATCAACACCATATATAGATATCTAAGTCTACACATAGCCAAATACACGTACGCACTTACACACAAGGCTATTATACTAATAGTAGATATGCACACAGACATGCATATATACCTACTAGAGTCTATGCAACCATGCACATGCATTTCCATGTATGGGCGCGCACACACACATACACACATATTATACATATCTTACTATTACACACCCTTACGTACCTATATAACCAAGCTACCCAAATTGTACTAGCATGTAGTCGGTAGCTACCCATACCATTATATACATAGCATCCGATATACACATACCCTAACTAGCATATTAATACATGTACAAATAGGTGCATTCCAATATTCATACACATCCAGTAGATAGCCATAGGTGCATTCCAATATTCATACACATCCAGTAGATAGCCACACATCAATAGTGATACACACTGATGTTCCATATACATACACATCCATATATTGATATATGTATACCAGGATAGGGATCATTCCCATATATATATATATATATATATATATATATATATATATATATATATATATATATATATATATATATATATATATATATATATATATATATATATATATATATATATATATATATATTGAAAACGCAGAAAAATCCCCAACCCCCTCCCCTGCCTTTGGCTTTTTTAGGAGGGTAAGGCGAGAGCCCGGTCGAGACTATGCAAACTGGGGGTGACCGTCGTGCCCCCAACGGCCCCCGGGTTAGTCCGAGAGGGGAGATATAGCCCCAGGGTAAATAATTCCACAAAAAATTCCACTTACCAAGTCACGGCTGCCATAGGCCTCGAACCCCGCACCCCTTAGCTTTGGAGCAGAATGACTTACCACTAGGACACCCTCTCGTGGGCCCCATATATATATATATATATATATATATATATATATATATATATATATATATATATATATATATATATATCTACTCATAAGACACATACCAATATATGCCCAATACTAATAACGCTTATACACAGTCACATCATGCTTGCTACAATACACCTCTACATACATACAAATATCTCATATGCCTATACACAATCCTCCCTCAGACCACTATATACAGAAGGATACATGCACTACATATACATCCAAATAGTCTTACATCTGCATCATATACATTCACGGATACATCCTACTATTCATCTAGTAGCACATCCACATCACTATGTGCACTCACTACATATACATACATATATGTCTTTCACATAAACATCTAAGCACACGTATTCACACACTAACAGATACAACACACATCACAAATAGATCTCTATACATATCATTCTACGTATTCAGATCACTACTCATACCTATATGCATATGACAGCACATCATATCCATATCACGATACATAAAGCACTCATACATGTGACATGTTATGGTATGTTTTCATACATTCAAGTATAAACGACTTATATACTACATGTTTACATATTTACATATACGTCTCTATCCACGCACAGACACACAACAATACACATCAATCTACACACCGTAACTTGACAAAAGGGATTGCTATCCACAAAACTATTTGGACTTGGTTAATATGGGATAAGAAGGAAAGTATCTCATTAGATTTGATCAAATCTTTTAAAGAACTTCATATACCAATTAGGGATTAAACCAAATCTCTAACTCCTATTCAAAATAGGATTCCCCATAACCGCATCACCCTAGTATCACCCTATATAAACCCATCATCCCAAGGGCAAAAAGTGCGGCAAGCCAATAAAAAAATTAGCTGGCCAAAAATATTTCTAAAGGGGGGGCAAAGTCACGCAACAAAAAAAACCTAGCCTATCCTCTTCATTGGTTTTCATGCCGCCACAAGTTCCTCTCAGGCCATAGCCTTAGCCTTATATTCCCAAGCCACAAACGTTTCTCCAATGCAAATAACCTCACCTTGCAGCAAACTTCACAATCATTTAAGAGGCAAGGAAATTGCAGCCATCTTTTGCCTTCTAAAACAAGAAACCCACGCACCCATTCAAAAACAAAAGCTTCCACGTTTATCACGAGCATCAAGAGTCATCATCTTCTAGGGTTAGACTCCTTGCCGTGGTGAGTCGTTACCGAAGGATCTTTAAGTTGATGCCATCGTCGAGCTTCCATCTTCATCCTCAACCCTAAGACACCAACGGTAGCCAGGCAAGGGGACTCTGATGATCTGCCACAAGCCAAGAGCACTGCCGCGTCATTTCTTGCACAAGAGCATCCACATACGTGAGCTTGAAGATCGCTGTGAGGAGATCTCGTCCGCGACGCCCGGGAATGAGTCGCTGAGGGAGCCTGCCCATCGGAGATCGCCACTGCACGAGACGAAGTCACCATCTCCATTCCTTGAAGAAGCCATCGTCACCGTCGTGGAGACGACCGCTGCTGTCGTGGGCCCTTCACCGTGGAAGATCGAAGAAGCACGAAGTCAACGTCCGTCGCTGTATCATCGACGTTCGACGCCACCGGAGTTGCTGTCGTTGTCGAAGTGTGCACTACCATTGCCACCGTCGAGAAGCAAACGCCATCGAGATCACTGCTGTCATCGGAGAAGAGCCCACCGCCTACATCTTCCAGTCGAGGAGATCACGAAGTTACGCCATCGCTTGGTGAAGGCGTCATCGAGTAGCAGCCACCGGAGATCTCAAAGCGATCACCGCTGCTGCACGCCGTAGAGTTGGGGGCCGCTACTGGAGAGCTCTATGACGTCGAGTCAGAGACGACATGTTGCCGTTCGAAGAGGAGTGCTGCCTGAGTCACTGGAGATCACCACACGTTGTAGAAGAAGCTGACGCCGCCATCGCTGGTGAGCGAAGCGAAGAAGCCAGACGACTGCATGCCCTAATACGATATGAGTACGAACGGAGCTGATGTGGCTGCATCATGCGAATGAAATTGAACGAAAGCGAAAGGATTTGCGTGCTGACGTGGCCTTGGGTTTTAAGGGAATTGCTGAGCGCATAACCCGCTTATAATTCAGTTTGAACTGCAATTGCTATACATACAGATCAGTGTACAACTTGACATCCAGGAGTCGGATCGAGACACCGTTTGCGTCAGATTGGAGCTGACAATGTGCTGACTGACAGAGACGCCTACGCGAACACGAACTGAGCATTTCTAAACCCTTTACTCTTTATATTCGTGTCTTAGTGTAACGTTCTCTGTAGGGGAAACTTTACCTATTTTGTGACTATTTTGGACTTGTCTGGTTGGAACTAGACAAGAGGGTCTTGACGTGTTGTAGCAATCAAGATACACATTTACTAGGTTGATAGAGTTCTACACTTTGTTGAGTGTGGTACAGTCTAGGTAGGGAGTTGGTGCTAGGACCCCATTGTAGGTGTACAGAAGGAACTTATTAATGCTAGTATTTGCTTGGGGCTGGACGTAGGTCGTTGGTGCGACCGAACCAGGGTATATCTGTGCGTACTCTGTGATTGTCTCTTATTTACTCTGGTTGTGCCTTTAACTGCATGTGATTTCTCGTGGGTTGCATGAGAATTTTTTATTAGCTTATTCACCCCCCCCCTCTAGGCTAGGATCCATATCCAACAAGTGGTATCAGAGCAGGTTTTAGGATCTAGCCTAGGATTGACCATGGATCACATTGAGAGTGCTTTTGCTGAGGGTCAGTCTATTTCATGCCCCCTAGATTTAATGGAGTAGATTATGCTTATTGGAAAAGTGATATGAGAATCTACTTAATTTCTATTGATTATAAAGCTTGGCAAATTGTTGAAAAAGGATATAAACCATCTGTCATTAAAAGTGAAAATGTTGAGATGCTTAAACCTGATGATAAATTGGATGATAATGATTGGAGGCTTTATTCTCTTAATGCTACAGCTATGAATGCTCTCATTTGTTCATTAGATAAATCTAAATTCAATCGTATCTCACATTATCTAACTGCACAGGAAATATGGCATACATTGGAGGTGACGCACGATGGAACGTCACAAGTGAAGGAGTCTAGACTTGCACTTTTGAGCACGGAGTACGAGGGATTTCGCATGCTACCATCAGAGACCATATCAGAGATGTTTGCGAGGTTCACCAACATCGTCTACAAGTCTAGCTCGCTCGGTAAGCCATATTCTAGTCTTGAACAGGTGAGGAAATTATTAAGAGCACTGCCAAGCTCTTTCAGACCCAAAGTCACTGCCATCCAAGAAGCGAAGGATCTATCACAGATGAGGGTGGAGGACTTAACTTTGACCAAAGTAATGTCTCGAGCTCCGACGAATCGTCATCCTCATCCGACAAAAAAGGAGATAAAAGAGAGTCAGTTCATATGTGCTTCTTAGCTTCCACATCCTCTCAGGTAAACTCGCTTCATCATTCATCATTTAGTGAAGATGATACATGGTCTAGTGATGATGAAGATATAGACTATAGGGGTGCATATAAGGAGCTTTGCTCACTTCATGAGAAACTCATTAGAGAACATAGAAACACTCTAAAATTGGGTAAAAAGGATGCAAAAGATAAATAAGAACTACTCAAAGAGAACAATGCTTTAAAAGAGAAAAATGAATTGCTTGAACATGATATCGACTCTATGAAGAAAAAGATGGAAGGATTGGATAATTTTCTAGCGTCTATTAAAGACAAATATGACTCCACTATGAAGATTATTGAAAATTTCAATAAAGGAAAATGGAAACTAGATAGTTTAATTGATGGTCAGAAAGCATCATCTAGTAAAACCGGACTTGGTTATGATTCCACTCATGCCAAGAAAAGGAATAAGCATACTAGGATGCATCATGCTAAGACCAAATTTTTGAGCATATGGATTCCCAAGCATGAGACCTATCAAAAGAAACAAAGGCACACAATTGACTTTCTTCACAGTATTCATCTGAATAAAAATTATAAATGTGTTTCTCTTGAATGAGCTAAACCATATTGGGTTTGGCTTCCTGCAAACTAATCCTTCAGACTCAAAAATATATGAGTACCACAACGTTTATATCTTTTCAGGTATCTAAACAAAGGAGGAAGACAGAAACATCTATTCAAATACGTTGAACAAAAATCAGCACTTTGCGGAGAGAACGCTTAAAACTCATCGCTTCGCAAGTGTGTCAGGAATATAAAAATGATTATAAAAAATTATTGTTATGATTTTTTTTTGACTTCATATGTGTGTTTTGATGTTTTTATAAACACTATTTTCAAAACTTTTGGCAAGACACTCAAACTAGCATGTTGAATCAACTTGGTTGAGAAAACTCTCAAATATAGGAGGGAGTCAACTATCAAGGGAGGGGCCGACTACCTGAGTGTATTCTGCCGAATTATTGTGCTCTTTTTGACTAACTCTAAGCGGGTTTTCAATGCCTATTGGATTCATACCCACTAGGTGACTTATGCCCATTAAGAGAATTGATCTCAACCATTACTCCCTTAGATCAATGGACCTTATTCATCCTTCTATTCATCAAGAAAACACAAAACCACATCTCCCAAAACCCTAAGGTAGCCGACTACCTCTTTTAGAGCCTTCTCTTGGAAATTCTCTCTTGATCCTCTTGCATCTCTCTTCTTTGGAGCTCATATTCATCTAGGATCTCTCATTTTTAAGGAGTTCCCATTCAACAAGGTAATATCCTTCCTTTATTTTCTATATTGCATATCTTTCATCTTTGAAATCATGCCTAAGAAGGTTGTTGCTATTAAGAAGAGGAAATTTGATGAAACTACCCATGCTCTTACGGAGAAGGAAGTGATTCAATCCTACCTTAAAAATTTCAGTAGCTATGCGAAATTTTTGAGCATCTCGAAAAGGCAAATCCTCCATGAAAGATTTAAGATTTGTCACCATTGAAGATGTTGAAAACTATGGCATAAGCATCATCTTTGAATTTTAGAACTTGTTGAACCTCTTTTCTAAGAACAACTCTTATTTGTGCTACCCTAGACTTGCTACACTAGACTTGTTCATCTCTTTTATGCAAACATGGATGCTGATCTGGACAAATCCCGTTTTCAAACCAAAGTGCTTGATACTCAACTTTATATAATTGTGAAATCCTTAGGACAAGCCTTAGGAATTCCCTTCATCGGGAAACTGCTAGATGAAATAGAAATGGTTGATGATAATGTGTTAAGGAAGATGAACTTGCCAGGAAAATTCTTCCTAACCAAATTGCCTAGTAGTGATCTCTGATATCCTACTAGAATTTTAGCAAACATCCTGTCGTATAACATCACCTAGAAATCTGGCTGTCATACGATGCTTTCTGAACGTCAAGCTAAGTGTATTTACACTATGCTTGGCAACATCAAAGTCAATTGGGCTAGGATCATCATGGACTCTATTATTCATCCTGCTTTCTGATAGAGTCATCGCTTCCTTAGCCCACGGCCATTTTCTTACCATCCTCTTCAATGCATATGACATTCCTTTGGATAATGAATCTGAGGTCTTGGAACCTGCTCTTGTTTTTGATGTACTCTTGCTCGTATGGGACTTCACCAAGACCTAAACAAGAATGGTCCAGAGGTGAAGTTAGTAGGTGAATCGAGTTCCACTACAGAGAGGAAGAAAGGCAAGAAAATTATTGAAGAAGAAGAAGACACCGAAGAAGAAGAAGGAAGTGAAGAAGAAGAAGAGCTTGCACCATCTGAAGATGTTCCTCTATACATTATTGAGCTTCAAGATATGCTCCTGACGAAAATTAACAGGTTGAAGATTTCACAAGCAAAGGGCTTTGAAGATCACAATAAAAAGGTGGAAAATCTGAAGGACCTGGTGATTATCAGCAATCAGATCACTGAAAAGGTTCTTGGTGAAATCCTTGATGAGATCAAGGAATTGAAGAAGGAGAAGAAGAATGGTGGTTCTTCTTAATTATGCCTACTTGCTTGCATGTGTGATACAATGCTTTTCTAAACAACTGGTTTGTAATAATTTCTTATACACTGCACGTGTGGTTGTTTGATGGCTTAAACAACTTGGTCTGTAATATGCTGATACACTAATCTTACATTGCTTTAATTTCTATGTCATGCATATTATTATCTCTTAATATCTCCCATACAGCTTGCTCGATTAGAAATGAGATTGCATGGAATATATCTATTATACATTTGACAGCGATTTTTGAATCCTAGGGCTGACTAGGACAAGCTGACTAGGACAAAGGGGTTGATAGAAAGACGGCTGAGATTTAACCTAGGAGAATCAACGGTAGTGTTGATAGACTGTGAACAATTTTAGAAGAAATTTGGCGATCATCATCTAATAAATCTGAGCCGTCCAGTTTTAAAAGAAAAGCTTTCATCATATACGTCCAAATAAATGCCAAACTGGCGATCCGTGTCACATTTCCCAGCGATCCGAGGCAATCCACTACCCGTGGACTTCTCCAACTATCCGCGTAAACCTCATAAATCGCACACACTCTCTCTCAAAGTACAGAACAATGGAGAAAACAAAAAACAAGGGGCGTTTGTGGCCATTTGCAGATTTTTTCATTAGTTCCGCCTAAAACCCAAACCTCATTTGCAGATTTTTTTCCCATTAGAATTTATCTTAAAAATGAAACAATCCGCGTCAACCTCATATGTGCAGTTGTTTACTGTGAGATTCATCGATGTTTGGGGTTTTGCACTTTTCTTGATCTGGTTCTGAACAAAAATTTGAAGTTCTGGGAGGTTGAAGAAGGTCGTTAAAATAGGGTGGCATGAAGGTGATGTTGAAGGTGGTGTTGTGGTCGTAGAAGGCGGGCCTCCAGTTCCCGGTGGACCGCATCGCCTGTTTCCTCAAGGCCAGCGACTACGCTCCGTGCGTCGGCTCCGGCACCCCCCTTCTACCTCTCTGCCTTCTCGAGTACAACGCCGATGAGTTTTGTTTCAAAAAAACCCCTACTTTCTTATATGGGCATTTTTTATTGGATTGATCTCAAGTTCTGTTGATCATATTTTAAAGTTTCACTCAACAAAAAATCACAATGGAGGTGAGGGAGATTTCAGTCCAACTCATGATCACTAAAACTAATGATTATTCCCTACTTCTTTATCTGGTCTTTTTTTAATTTTTGTTGTGTGAAACTCTTGTATACTTATCAAATCATTGATATTCGATGTTTTTGATGATTAATTCCTATTTCCTTATCTGGGCATTATTTTTTTTAGGAACTCATGGACGTTTGGGGTTCTTGGCTTTTTTTTGATATGGCTCTGAATCAAAATTTGTTGTGTTTTGTACTATTAGGTTTTGGAATTGGCTAGAAGAGTGGTGAGGGACGATGAGGAACGATGCAGAATGATGAGGAGTTTGGGAATTTGCTGGTTGGGATCACTATCTCTAATGACGGACTGTACCGAACATTTATTAGGTGATGTTGCCCAAAAGCAGTGGACGTGGATGTTGCCCAAAAGCAGTGGACGGGAATGGCCGGCATACAAATAATAAAGATCCATCTTCTACTTTACTTTTCTCTCCATTCTAGGTTTTTTGGGATGTAATTAGAAGTTATGATGTGTATGACGATGATCGGATGAGAAATGGTTGAGTAAAACGAGTTGAGGTTTCTACTAATTTGCATGGTTAATTTTTTGTGGTGGCTCTAAAATTGATCCGAGTTTGCATGAAAATGTTTGGTCTCATTTGTGGGATTTTTTTCTACCTTCGCTTATTGCCTTAAAAAAGAAAAGTGATATTTCAGAATTGGTTTTGTGTCTTGAAAATTTTAAATGGATGCTAGCCTCGCGTTATATGTTGGGCATGTCATTTTGAAAATTGATTGATATTAATTTTTATCATTCTTCAAAATTGATCTTATGGATTTTTATTTTGTGAATTTTTATTTAAATTTATGGATTTTGATTCGATTTATGTCATTTGACATTTAGTTTACTTACTGCTGAATAGGTAGATAACAGTTAGTGTGGATATAATCGATCACAAATTTCTCAAATGCAAGCACCATTTTAATGAAACCCATTGAACATTGCTATTTTTAGAAATTGTAATAGGGAAGAATCAAGTTATTTTGTTGGTCCAGGTTAAGTCACAATCAACAACTAAACTCTAAACATCGGGTTTGTTTTGCAACATGCAATTGTCTCAAAGTACAAAATGTCAGGTAAAACATGCGCTTGCCATATAAGCCTCAGGTCGAGTGATGACTTGCAATACTTAAACTGGAATAACTATAATAGTCATGGAACAGTCAAAAGTGTTCATAACTTTTCTATTTGCATGGATCATGCATTTTTCATATTTAAATATAGCATATTATAGAAAACACATCTATATTACTATTGAGGACTTTTTTGAGTTGTCTTGCTGACTATGACAAGCTGACCAGGACAAACATGTTGATAGAAGGATGGTTAAGATTTAATCTAGGGAAATCAACGGTTGAGATGATAGTTTGTGAAAATTTTGGGAGTGAAAATTTTTATATTTTGGGGGGAACTTTTTGGAGAAAACAAATATCCATTCATTAATTAAATTTTCTCACCCTCACGTCTTTAGTAATGAAATTTGATATCTTTGAATTTAAGAGGTCTTGGAAGTTGAACAACCATGCATTTATGTGATTTAATTTACAATATTTATAACAAAAATAAGGAAAAGTTATTTTATCAATGAATTATATGTTGCCTATTCAAATCATCCTTATTTATCTGGGCATTTGACTTCATCGAGAAGAAAAGAAACAAATGGGATAACAGAACGTCGTAATTACTACATTCCATGAGCACGGTTACGGTGCCCGCATGACATCATTACGAGCGCCCGCACCGATTTTTTACGCTAATTTGTTGTTCTGCGCCTAAAGCGCCCGCGCCGAATTTGTTGTTTTACGCTAATTTGTGGTTACGCGCCGAATTTTTTGTTTCGTATCGAAGGCGCATGCACCGAATTTGTTGTTTCGCGCGCTAAATTTTTTACGCTGATTTGTTGTCCGTGCCGAAGGAACACGCTAAATTTTTTACGCTAATTTGTTGTTCTGTGCTGAAGACGTCTGTACCGAATATTTCGACGCCTGCTAAATTTTTTTACGCTAATTTGTTGGTCCGCACCGAATTTGTTGTTCTGTGTTGAAGATGCCTGCGCCGAATTTGTTGTTCCGTGCCAAAGGCACCCGTGCCGCTAAATATTTTTATGCTAATTTGTTGATTTTTATGGCTGTGAAAATAATTTTTTGGGGAACAAAGATTTCGCGGGGGGGGGGGGGACTCTTAAGTGAATAGTGCACGCCGAGGCCACTAGCTAAATGTTTGTACGCTAATTTGTTGTTCTGCGCCAAAGACGCCTGTGCCAAATTTTTGGTGCCTGATAAATTTTTTAACGCTAATTTGTAGTTTCGCACCGAAGGCACTGACGTCGAAGGCGCATGCAACGTATTTGTTGTTCTATGTCGAAGGCGCCTGCGTCGAATTTGTTGTTCGGCGCCCAAGGCGTCCGTGCTGCTAAATATTTTTACGCTAATTTGTTCTTTTAAATTTTGGATGTGGAAATAATTTTTTGGGGAACAAAAATTTCGCGAGGGAAAATCTTAAATGAACCGTGCTCGCGGGCACGGGTTATGACTAGTGTGTGTGTGTGTGTGTGTGTGTGTGTGTGTGTGTGTGTGTGTATGAGGGAAATGTGCCTAAGAATGACCTCGGGTAGAGATACCTGAGCACACCCCCGCTGTTCGGGGTTTGTGAGTATTTTTTTTTGAAATTTCTTTGCAGTAGGTAGATATACTTGTTATGTAGCTCCCCACAAAATTTCAGCTCGATCCGACACCGTTTGAGCCTCCGTTCATCGATTTCAAAAACGTTGCGCAAAACTGTCCAAAATTCTGGACAGTTTTGCGCAACGTTTTTGAAATCGATGAACGGAGGCTCAAACGGTGTCGGATTGACCTGAAATTTTGTGGGGAGCTTCATAACAAGTATATCTAGCTACTGCAAAAAAAAATTCAAAAAAAAAATACTTACAAACACCGAACAGAGGGGGCGTGCGCAGGTAATTCTACTTGCGCACGTTCTTAGGTACATTTTTTGCTATATATATATATATATATATATATATATATATATATATATATATATATATATATATATATATATGAAAGTTAGTGGTTGTCTATATTGATTGATAAAAAATGTACAATAAAACTGGTAGGTGCAGAATGTTAGAGAGAGGAGAGGCACAAGCGCCGTCACTCACTACAGACAATCATCCCTACCACGACAAAATGTACATAACGAAGAATATGCAAAACAAAGAAGACTAAATTAGCATTCATCTCTAAATTCCCAATTTGCCATTGCTTGAGCAGCATCAGATGCTTTAGGGTCCTGATCTCTGAGAATTATTCTTATATCAGCATCAATATCCTCGAATAGCAAGGTCTTTGGCTTCCTTTTCCCTCAAAGACTCTCCTATTGCGTTCTTTCCAGATGTGCCAAACTATCGCAGATAGGTCTATTTTGGCTAGCAGGCTAATAGTGTTCTTCTTGACAAAGTGAACTAGATAGTACCCCCTGACTGCAGAGAGGAGAGGCTTGATGGGGTCTGATACACCCATTTAAGGAGGTTCCTGCTCAAAATGTTTTTAGTATAGCAACATTCAAAAAAAATAGATGGTTTATGCTTTCTTCAATCCCGTCATCGCATAAAACACAATTTGTGTTACTATTTGGGTCCCTCCGATGCAACAGGTCCATTGTAAGGAGTTTGCCATGAAAGGATCTGAGGAGAGTTAATGACATTTTCGGCACATGATGATTAAACCAGATTAGCTTTGCATAACGAAAATTAGTTCCCCGTTGACGCGCACCTTCCCAAGCCTCTCTAAAGCAGAAATTCGAACCAGGGACCCAAACCCACGCATCAGGCCGAGAGCTGAGTGTAATTTTTGGTAAGATTGTCTGGACATTGTTAATTTCTGGGGCATTGATCCAGGCCGATCCATTCAAGTAGTCTGAGACCTTCTTTGTGCTACCGTCATTTGGCACGTCATAAAAATCACTGAGAGGTCCGCACGGTAGCCAGCTGTCGTGCCAAAATAAGGTAGAGGCGCCATCATTTACTTGCCTCTTAATCAGCTTTTTAGAAAATGCTCTGCAATGCAACATGAACTTCCAGGTACCAGACTGAGTTAGTTTACCTTTAGTAGAGAAGAAATTATTGAAGTCTTTATAGTTGCTACGCATGTAATTTGCCCAAAGCCCCTCTGTCGATAGCATTCACCATGTCAACCGAACACCTGCCGCATGATTAAGATCTGGTAGTAAACGCAAGCCCAAACCCCCTTCTTCTTTAGGAGTACATACATCTGTCCAGGCCCAGGCATGCGATGTTCCCCAAATACACTTCCTACATGCAGATGTAATAGTGCGCAAAACAGACTTAGGCATACGGTAAACCTGCATCCAGTAAGTGACCATTCCGTATATGACAGATCTGACTAATTCAATTCGACCAGAAAGAGATAATAATGAAGAAGTCCAGCCCATAAGTCTCTTCTTACATTTATCAATCAGCCTGCTATACATGGATGGTTTTGGATATCTTGTGGAAAGTGGAAGGCCAAGATATGTTGTAACAGAGAAACTCAGATTAATACCAAGCATGTCAGATAACATAGATGGATTCATGGTCCCTTTACTAAATATGGACGTGCTTTTGTCCCAATTAATCAACAACCCTGTAATATTAGAGAAATCTTCTAATAACTTGTTGATGCCACCAAACGAATGTTTATTAGCACGAAAAAATAAATGTAGGTCATCTGCAAATAGAAGATGGCTAATACCCCCTGCCCGCCTCATAGGTTGAATGCTACGAGCAACATTAGCTTTATCAATCATTAACGAGAATACCTCCATAGTGATGACAAACAGGTACGGGGAGAGAGGATCGCCTTGCCTAAGCCCTCGGTTACCTTCAAAATAACCAACCGTGGATCCATTTACCATGACTGACAATGTAGGTGTAGAGATACATGCTTGAATCCATGAAATGAATTGCCTGCTAAAACCTATACGATGGAGCGTATAATAGATGAATTCACGGTTAACACTGTCGAATGCCTTTCTTAAATCCAATTTAAGGCATGCTCTGGCACCCATAGGATTACTAAAATCCCGAATCTGTTCATGTGCCAGCAAGGCACAGTCAGATAGAAGCCTCCCCTTAAGAAATGCAAATTGATTAGGCGAAATTAATTCGTGAATTACTACTTTCATCCTATTACAGAGGACTTTACTAATCACTTTATAGAGTACGTTGCAACATGCAATCGGTCTGTAGTCTCCAAGACTAGATGCATTTAAGTTTTTGGGCACCAGGCAGAGGTTAGTGTGATTAATAGGATGCATAAGGGAGATAAAACGAAAGAAAGAAATAATGGCTTTAGAGACATCATTACCTATAACCCCCCAGCTGTGCTAAAAAAAGAAGCCATTGAAGCCATCAGGACCACATGATTTATCCACCCCTATTTGGAATACAGCTTCCTTAATCTCCTCTTTAGATACTCTTCTCTCCAACCAAGATGCAGCGTCTTGGGTTAATATGCGTTTAGGGGCCAGCTTTGGAAAAATATTCCAATAATTATTTTGAGAATACAAAGCTTCGTAATATGGGGGCGCAGAAGACCTGAGATCCTCATAAGAAGTATTACAGTTCCCATCAGCATCAACCAAATGACTCAAATTATTATGGCTTTGCCTGGCCTTAACATCAGTGTAGAAAAACTTGGAATTCTTGTCCCCCAAACTCAGCCAATTTTGTCTACTCTTTTGGCGCAACATTCCTTCTTCCATCTCCATAAGTGTTGCCAACTTATTAGATAACTCCTGCTCAAGCCTTTGTAATTCGACATTTGAATGTAAGGAGGGGGAGGAGCGGACATCTTCAATTTTCTTGCGGCAATCAGGAATGTTCGAACCCCCGTTGTGATTTTGCACCCATGTTTTTAGATTGGCCTTGAGATCTCTGAGCTTAGAAACAACTCTGTACATAGGGGAGCCCACAACTTGTTCCCAGACCGAGCATACCAAGTCATTGTAGCCCTAACATTTGACCCATTCATTAAAAAACTTAAAAGGTTTAGGGTAGGATTTCACCTTAGAAAGAAGCTTGATCAACATAGGAGAGTGGTCGCTTGTTAAAGGGTCTAAGTATTCAACAAATGATTCCGGCATAATGTCCAGCCACCTCGCATTACAAAGAGTTCTGTCCAGTCTTGCGGCAATACGACTAGCACCCAACCTCTTATTGCACCAACTAAAAGGTCGCCCAACCATCTTAAGGTCCATGAGGTTGCAACCGTTAATACAATTATTAAACTCATCAAGTACATTTGCATCGCACCTCCTGCCTCCCGACTTCTCCTCGGAAAACCGAATACAATTAAAATCTCCTCCCATTAGCCAAGTGCCACCCCTATTATTGCTGCATCGCCTACCAAATTGGCCCAGAGCTGGCGACGTTCCGAACGCAAATTTGAGCAATATACGGCTGAAATTGAAACAAGAAGCCCCCCTTGTTTTTGCAATGCATAGTAATGTGCTGTGAAGAAATAGATAGGACAGAAACTTCCCAAACAAAAATGTCAACGCCAATTAAAATACGCCCTCCTTTATGAAGGCAGAAGTTATCAATAATACTCCAACCCCGAGGGAAACATGACTTCCATTTTTCTTCACTACTTTTCAGTTTTGTCTCAAGCAAAATTACTATTGTTGGCTTAAGTACCTTGAGTCTGTCGCAAAGGTCACGTCTTCTAATGGGGTTGTTAAGACCCCGAGTGTTCCAGATAAATAGCTTCATAAATAGTAAGTTAAGTTTGTTTACAGCTAGCTCCATCTTTATTAATACGGAGCTTTTCCTTATG
This sequence comes from Scilla litardierei, assembly GCA_030789695.1. Lineage (NCBI taxonomy): Eukaryota > Viridiplantae > Streptophyta > Magnoliopsida > Asparagales > Asparagaceae > Scilla > Scilla litardierei. The sequence goes on from CM061142.1 coordinate 449,969,687, forward strand.
CCTCCTCCTGCCGCAACCTAGGCCGAAGCCTTCTTAGAGGCAGTTATTGATTTAGATGCAGCATTACTTTTGGCCTCAATAAGCTCCTGTTCCCATTCTAGGTTATTAATGGACAATTTAGTAGGTATGCAAGCAGTATCCTTGTCAGGGGTTTTGTCTATTGTTGACTTGAACATTCCGGCCATACTGTCATGTTTCTTGATGGTAGCCTATGCGTCCCCATTCATACTAGACGACCCCCCATCACTCACGCCAACCGCATTCTCAGTGCATGTGCTTGGAGTTCCCACAACATCAATGTCATCATCAACATTCATCGCGGGCCTGTGATACACTGGTTTTGGGACAGTAACATCTAGCATAAATGAGTTTGCTTCTTCATCTCCATTTTGCATTTCACTAGCAGTCAAGATACAAACATCTGTAACACCCCTCGCCAAACACACCGCCAACTTGGCTAACAAACACAGTTTCCTCCAGAGGCTAGTAGGGTCAACAATTAGGACATTAGTCTTCTCACCCTGCTCCTTCACAGAGGATCCACCATCGTGAGAGCCTTCTCCATGCTCAAGCTGGGGGTGCGGTTGGACATGCAACCTATTAGTAACTGTCGCAGTATTATTTGCTCCCTTGGGCAAAGGCCCAGAGTCGGACACACACAACCCAGCAGTAGCAATAGGATTTGCCTGAGCTAGGTCAATATTAGTTGAGGCATCAACAACATTGGAATTTGCTTTAGGGGCTTGGCCATTCTTGTCCATAGCATTTGGTGTAGATTGGGATTCTAGAGCCACTTTGCTCGATGGGCATTGGTTGTTTGAGTGCCCAAAACAGGTACAGAAGCTGCACCTAGGGGGTTCACCCTCATACTTTATCTCAACCAAGAACTAAGAACCATCTTCTACATCCACCAAAACTTCCTTCGGCAACGGCCTTTTCGCATCTACTTCCACAAGGCAACGTGCATACTGAATTCTGTCAAAATTAGCTGTGGCTCTGTCGAGACACAACGGAATACCCACACCGCTCGTGATAATGTTAAGTATATCCATTGTCCATATAGAGAGTGGCAACTGATGTATTTGAATCCAAACTGGTACTGCAGTCAAAAAATCCCTCTCATGTTTCACATTGCGGCTCCAACGTTGTAAAACAACCAGCCGGCCATCAAACAACCAAGGGCCCCCATGCAGTATGCTCTCACTATCGGAAGCGTTTTCAAAACGAAAATAGAAAACCCATTTTCACGACTGAATATTCGTAAGCCTCCTTTCAATTTCCATATACGTTCAGTCCAAGCTTTATTTTGCCCAAAAATAGGGCACATCACCAAGAACATATCCAACCAGGATGTTATTCCATCTTGAAGCACCATAATCCACACGGGCATTTGCAACCTTAACATTAGGAATTTCAGCACTATCAAACTCTGGAGGGATGTGAGTCATGACTAGAGGATCCGCGTATTTAGCCTGCTTGAGCAGATGCCAACCCAAGACCTCTTACTAATATCCGGACTAACTTTGGTTTCAGCCTGTGGCCGAACATGAATTCTATCAAACACTTGGCGGACATTTCCTTTTTCAGTAAATGTTGGTGTTGATGGAATACTTCGAGCAGCTGGACCTTTGGGAGCCCCGTGATTCAATTGCCTCCCACGATTTACAGGCAGAGTTGCCCCTCTATTAGAACCACGAAAATGATTTGAGTCAGAACGACTAACCTTATTCCTTCTACCATGAAACACTACTTGCCAGTCTGATGCATCAGAGCTCTTGCCGTGATTAACAGAGCCTTCCCCTTTATCACCAGGATGTTCCCCTTTATTGCCTGAGCCTGCTCTAACCGAATGACCCGTAGCCGTTCCCAGCACGCCATCACAAATTGCAGATTTTCCATGGCCCCGATTGCTAGGGCCGTTATCACCTCCCTTAAAGGGTCTGGCAACCAAATCTCTAGGGTTTGCAGCCGCCCGTAGATCGCTGGCTCCGAGAAAGCCGGACATCACCAACTTTTTTTATATTATATAACAATCTTCTATGCAAATTTCTTTGAGTTGGTTTTGTTATTTTAACTCGTGATATGTTTTTTCAGACAGTTGGTTTAATTGTTTCAACACTTGGTTTAATTGTTTCAACACTTGGTGTAACATTGTGAAAATTGTCATGAATGTTATCATATTTTTTGTATGATGACAAGGGGGAGAAAAATAGTAAAAGCAAAAACATAAATGAATAATGTGTTGCTAACCAGCTTTGATGCAGGGAGAGTATGAATAATGTGTTACTAACCAGCTTTGATGCAGGGGGAGTATGATATGATTTCATACCTCATCTAAACAGGGGGGAGTAAGCACACTTACTCAGTAGTTTTCATTTCATATTATTCATTTGTTTTTCATTTGGGTGTCATCATCAAAAAGGGGGAGAGTGTTGGAAAATCTAGTCCAACCCCAAAGTGGTTTTGATGATGATCACACCAAATGTTGTTAATGTACTAATCATATTATTTAATATGTGTAGGTTGTGCAAATAAGCTAAGTGAAGCTCAAAGCATACTCCGAGAAGAAGAACTTCAACCACACTCTTAGAAGATGAAGATGAATTTAGCTCACAATTCAACGTCTACATTCTAAAGCTTCAGTTCAAGCACAAGAAGAGCTCAAAGATGAAGCTCAAAGAATGTGCTCAAGCTCAAGCTAAAGAGGAGCTCAAGTTCAAGTGAAGCCCATGCAACTACATCAACTTCAACCATGGCTTCAAAGTCTTCATATTGTCTTGTGTGTGAGTTATCTTTTATTTTTCTTAGGATTATGTTAAAGCCAAGAAGAATATGCGCACACACGAAATGATTTTCTAAAATATTTTTAAACTTATTTTACATTTATTTGAGAGCTTACTTTTCATATGAGCTAAGTTCCAAACCATAGTAAACCACAAACCCGCAGTAGTCAACTACTCTGAAATCTGCCATATCCCTGAAAAGTCTCTGGGAGTCGACTACCTACCTGGGAGTTGACTACCAGCTGTGTTCGAGCAGATTCCCTTGACTTCCTCTCCCATTTGTTCCTTGCTTGATTTTTGGGCTGAAGTCAACTTTCATTTGAATTAATTCAAATCTTCTCTTAGCTCTATAAATAAAGAACCTTTGAGATCTCTTTTCAATACTATTCATTCTTGAGCAAAATTATAATTCTCTCAAGTAATTCAAATTCTCAAAGCTCTCATCGCTTTTAAGTTCTTCACCAAACCGTTTTCAAATCTATGATCTTATTTCGTATTTTCTTTTTGAATCTTTTTAAGATCATTATTTTTTGCTATTGTAAATTGGTTTTTCAAAATCCTCTACTCTCATTTTCATATTCTTAAAGGATTTTTGAAAACAACAAAGTTCTTGATCACATCGAATCATTTCATATTCTTTGTGTGATCAAAGAACAATTTAAATTCTTTAGCCACTTAGAAGCACACTTGCAAATTCATCTTGACTATAGAATTGTAGAGTGTAAACCAATCTCCTCTAATTATTGTGGTGAGTTCGATTTCGATTTTTTACTTGTATTCCCTTGGAGATAAGGGTGTTGGAAATCCTAGCTAAGGTTAGGTGGTGTAAATCCTAGTTTAGACAAGGTGGTTGGAAATCCTGGTGGTGATACTAGGCCATTGGAAATTCTAGCGAGTGAAGTTAGGTATTTGTATTGCTAAGGTAATAGTGGATTAAATCTCGATCTGTGACGGTCGGGGACTGGATGTACCCAGGTTGTGGGGAACCAGGATAAATCTCTTGTTTCTCTGTGTGATTTTATGTGATTGTATCTTGTTATTTATTATGTACTAACTTGTTCATTATTTATGTGTATGTCATTTGTAATCCTTTGTTAATAAAATTGTTATTGCAAAGTTTGTATTTTTATTCCGTTGTGAGATCTCTTCTATTATCATTATTCTTTTGATCTTTATATCTTATCTTATTAGGAGATAATTGTGTTGATTAAGTACCAAGCATAGATCACTCTACTTGGTTCCTTAGGCAACATTAGAAGGAAAGTTAGTCTTGTATTATCATTGTCGAAAAAGTTTTATTCCTACAACACTATACCCCCCTTCTAGTGTTGTTTGCCATCCACAGGATCCATCACCTAAGACCCTTCGACATGCCTTGTCTCGAAGCTATGTCAGTGATCAAAGTGACACCGTTCATGCATAGGCTCGTAAAATGACCTCAAGTCAAAGGACTAGTTTGCATATCATCAGTAAGAACTACCATTAACAGTTCGGTACATGCATCCATATAACAGCTCTCGTTGGGTCGTTTAGTGAACTCTTTCTCTAATAAGCACATATGTCTCGTCTCCAATTTCACCAAATCAAATTATCAAGAGATCAACGTCACCAACACTTAGTGAAGATAGAGACCACAATTGCCTATCTGATGCATCAACGTTCTTTCTCGATGCATCTACGACTTTGAACAGTTTTAGACTTATGCTACAAATGGTCGAAACATTTCTCCACGATCATGATCTCCGTCTCGATATATGTTTGACCTCGCATTTAGTCTCAGGACTTTATCTAAATATTAATGCAGACAAATAGTTGTTAGTGTTTTAGACCAATATTATTTTGATGATGATCACAACATTATGTTGTTGCTAATGATTCTCAATGTTTAAGTCTCATGTTTATCAATTGAAGAATAAGCTTGTTGGAGACTAATAGTTTGGTGCAAGAATGGACATCAATAGAAGCATTGCCAAAGCTTGGAACTTGATGAAGGAAAACTCGTCAAGAGGTGCCAAAGCTTGGAAGATGATGGGGAACATCAAGGCATCGCTTGAAGCCTTAGACTCTAGGAGATGCAAACTGTAATCCATGTAATTGCTATTACTTGCATTTCTCTTTTTGAGGCTAGGATTTTATAATGCCTTGATAGATGGTCATTATCATTCATGCATATGCATTAACCATCTTAGTGAGCCTTAGGATTATCATAGAAACCAATCCAATATATTCCTCACATGCCAATAACTCATTAGAGTTTTTGGCCTTCCAACAGGCGACTGCTAAAGGCATGACTGCCGACAAGATGATCTCCAGGCACCTGGCTAGCCTTCTACAACAGATTGTTGTGCACAGCTTAAGTTAACTTTTTCTTGACTCTTTCTTGAGCTTTTGGTGCAAGCGACTGAAGTTCATTTGACAGGCACCAGTCTACTGTCAGGCACCTGAACTTTGTCCTTCAGCTGTCTGAGTGCCAATGTGCGTAACTTGTCTTTTCTGGGCACCAATCCACTTTGTGTGACAGCCAACTGAGGTAGAGTTTACAGTCGCCTGTCTATCTTCAGGCACCTTGACTTTGGTCATCAGTCGTCTGAATGCACTCGTGCGAAAGTTCCATTTTCTCAGCTCCATTCCATCCAATGTGACAGCCGCCTACTGAAGTATAGTCAGGCGCCTGTACATTGTACATGCACCTGTGTAGTCTTCTACAGTCGTCTGTCCTGGCCCAGATTATAGCAGTTGGGAATTTTCAAGACATTGATCGGTCGACTGTCTGCTCTTGTACAGTCATCTGTCGTTGCTGTAAAATCCCAAATTCTAGCCGTTGCAGAATTCTTCCTTTGGCTTATTGCTTGGGTTTTATGGGGGTTTTGGGGATTCATATATATATATGAGTGGGCTTGGTTCATTTAAAACTCTTGGAACTATTGAAGATTATTAGAATCTCAAAGCCACTCATATTCTCTCATTTCCCTTCTTATGAGCACATCCCTCTTCATGCATTGAAGCTAGCTCAAGGGAAATCCTCCAACTGCATTAAAGTTCATCTCAACACTTGGAGATCCTCTTCTATGCCTTGCATTCATATTGAGTAAGTTCATCTCATCAATGCATAGGTAAGAGTCTATTTGTTTCATTTGTTTCTTGAAACCCTAACTTTCTTTGTGAGAGTTAGTTTCTCTCTTTGTGAGAGTTTAAACCTAATTTTCTTTGTGAGAGTTTAAACCTAATTTTCTTTGTGAGAGTTAGTATCTCTCTTTGTGAGAGATTAACCCTTGTGTAGGGTTGGTTGGTTGTGTACTCTCTTTGTGAGAGTTCATATCTCTTTGTGAGATTGTATTCACTACCTTGTATAGGATCATAATGAATATTTGTTGTGGCTGTATGTACCCAAGTTGGGGAACCAGTGTAAAATCTTTGTGTTAGCGTTTTCTTGATTATGTTGTTTAAATTCCTCTTGCACTTATAATTTCGCATTTGCAAGTTTAATTTTTAATTACACGATTATTGCCATTACTCTATTCACCCCCTCTCTAGAGTATTTGTTGTTAGTATTGCAAGGCATAGACGGTCCTTACAATTGGTATCAGAGCGAGGTTGAAGCATACAACAATGATGGCATTCAACGCTCTTCCACGTCTCAAGAAGAAGGTCTATCAACCGTTCGACCCCCGATCTTCAACAAAACAAATTACCCAAGTTGGAAGATCAAGATGATGATATAATTGGAGGGTCAAGACCTTTGGAACATCACCGAGTCTCTGTTTGTGAAGCCTACTACTCCTACGGCTATATGGACAAAGGTAGAGAAGGATTCGATCAAATACAATGCAAGGGCTATGAACGCATTTCACTGTGCCGGCACTCACAATGAGTTCAAATGCATCTCCATGTGCAAAACGACCAATGAGATTTAGCATACATTGGAGATTTCTGATGAAGGGACGTCAAAGGTAAAGAAATCTAAACAAAGCGTATTTAGATCTAAATTTGAATTGTTTAAGATGCAGGAAGGAGAGAGCATCTCAGAAATGTTCACAAGGTTCACAGATATTGTGAACGCTTTGGAAGGACTTGGGAAGGTGATTTTCCAAGAGGATCGAGTGGAGAAGATCCTTGACTTTCTTACACCCAAATGTGAGTCAAAGGCCAACGATATTTTGGAGTTTAACGACATGTCCAAATATACCGTTGAGAAGTGCATTGGGAATCTCATGGCATATGATGTAAAGCTTCAACATAAGAAGGAGATTCAACCATCAAAGCCCGAGAAGCCGGAGAAGCAAAATGGGATTGTATCACATGCCAAGAAGGAGTCAATCAAGTGGAGAAAGAAATTCCATCAAGAAGCGTCAAGTGAAGATGGAGAGAATGAGGCTAGTGGTGATGAAATCATGGAGCTTGCCAATCAACTAATAGCATTCCTCAAGGGCAAGCAAGGTAACTCTTTTTCAAAGTTTGCCTCTAAATCTAACAAGTTTTGTTATACTTGCAGTGGCAACGGTCATCTATCTACCGAATGTCCTTCCAAACCCTCCAAAGAAGTTTACAAAGGAAAAGAGAAGAAACATTGGAAAGGAAAGTCCAAATTCAAGAACCAAAAGAAGGGTCTTGTCGGCACTTTTGATGACTCAAGTGAGGACTCATCAAATGTAGAAGAAGATGATGACGAGGAGGTAGCCCACATGTGCTTCACGGTATTGGAAGATCTCTCTTCAAGATCAAGTAATGAAGAGGTGGAGGCTTGGCTCAACACCAATGAAGAAGTGTGCTTTATGGTAAAGGGGAAGAGTCTTCGTTAAGCTCTAGCAAGGAGGAATTTGATGATGAAGGTGAGGAGGAGCCAAAGCTATCGTAAGTGGAGCTTGAATATCGCTACAATGTGGTCTCTAATGGGGCAAGTAAGTGCATCAACTCATACTCTAAATTAAAAGCAAAATTAAAAGATGCTATGAGTAGGGTGCATGAATTAGAATCTACTAGTGTAAATGTGAATAATGTGCATGTTTGTTACACTAGTGAGAGCGACACACTTCTCTCTCAAGTTAAGGATTTGAGCATTGCAAATAAAAAATTAGTAGCTCAAAATCTTAGCTTAGAGTCTCGCATTCAACACCTTACGCTGAAACGCGAAGAGGAATCCCAAAAGCTCAAAAGCTTTGTTCATTCTAGGGATTTACTCTACGATTTATTGGAAAAACAACATCCGACAAATCATAGAGGAGGATTGGGTTATATTCACAATGTGGTATCCAAACCCACCTCTATTTCTTCAAATGGTGCAAATTCAACAAATTTTGCTAAATCACTTAAGAAGAATCACCATACTTTCTTGTATAACAATAACCCTAACAAGAAGCATGTAAATCACAAGGTGATGAGGGAGAATAAAACTTCTTCATTTTTTGCTAAGAAGCAAACCCCTCATTCTTTGCATGTTAAGAAATATTTATCTACACCTAAGCATGCCACATCCACCCCTCTTGCAAAGGCAAAACCATTGCCTAGGAAATCCTTAAGTCTTTGGATTCCCACTAGGTGTAGTGTGCGAGAGAGGAATAGATACATCGACTCTTTAGTTAGGAATTTCATCACCTCATGTGATCACATTAGGAAATCAAACTCTTCTTGGGTTTGGTTTCCTAATGTTTAGGTGTCTCATACATGTGCATATTGCATGTGTATTGTTCTTATTTCTATATCTTAGCATACCCATTGATTGTGTGTGGTTTTTCATGATTTTGAAAAGTTTTTCAAATTATTTTTCATGAAAATGGGACTTTGGGGATTTCATTGTCATACATGCATTTATTGATTCATGTGTATGACAATGTGGGAGTTAGTATGATAAGTATGTTTAAATGTATTTTAAAATATATTTAACTCTCATGTTGGGTGAATTTTGAGATGATTTTATACAATTGGTTATTATGATCTCAAGTTCAACTCATTAGTGTTGCCAATATTTTCCATGCTATATTTTCTATTGGAAATGTCATTTGTATCAACGATGCTTGATTTTTCTATATCCACGCAACGATACAATTTAGGCCCATGGCTCCAAGTATTATTATTTACAATGGGTAAAGTTATTTTTTCTTTACAATCGGTATTAGATCCTAGAAGTCAACTTTTTGACCCTTTCTATGATCGAGGGGGAGCCTGGGATAATGATTGATACACACATAAAATTTACAATTAGGTATCATACATCTCTTACTATCTTGTTTTATTTGTCATATTTTTAAAAGGGAATCAATGATAAGAATTATGTCTTGTATGCTGTGTCCACCTTTTTGACAATGACAAGGGGGAGAGAGATATGGATTATGTAAATCATCATATATCATGTATAGGGAGAGCGATACTCATATACGGGGAGAAAGATATGAAATATGGTTTATGTAATCCATGCATATTATATGTCACTATTGTGTTACAATTGGTTTATCTATTTTCAATTGGTGCATATAAGTAAGAGGAGTTCATTAGCATTGTGCTTTAATTGTTTATGCTTTACATAATATGTGTCATCATCAAAAATAGGGAGAATGTTAGTTATTGGTGTTTTAGACTAATATTGTTTTGATGATGATCACAACATTATGTTGTTGCTAATGAATCTCAATGTTTTAATCTTATGTTTATCAATTGAAGAATAAGCTTTTTGGAGACTAATAGCTTGGTGCAAGGATGGACATCAAGAGGAGCATCACCAGGGAAGCTCATCAAGAGGTGCTAAAGCTTGGAAGAAGATGGGGAGCATCAAGGCATCAAGAGTTTGAAGCCTTAGACTCTAGGAGATGCAAAATGTAATCCATGTAATTTCTATTACTTGCATTTCTCTTTTGAGTCTAGGATTTTGTAATGCCTTGATAGATGGTCATAATCATTCATGCATATGCATTAACCATCTTAGCGAGCCTTAGGATTATCATAGAAACCAATCCAATAGGTTCCTCCCATACCAATAACCCATTGGAGTTTTTGACCTTCCAACAGGCGACTATTAAAGGCATGACTGGCGACTGGATGATCTCCCGGCGCCTGGCCAGCCTTCTACAGCTGACTATTGTGCACAGCTCAAGTCAGCTTTTTCTTGACTCTTTCTTGAAGTCTTGGTATAGGCGACTGAAGTTCATTTGACAGGCGCCTGTCAACCGTCAGGTGCTTGAACTTTGTTCTTCAGTCGTCTGAGTGCCAAAGTGCGTAACTTGCCTTTTCTGGGCACCAATCCACTTTGTGTGACAGCCAACTGAGGTAGAGTTTACAATCACCTATCTATCTTAAGGAGACTGGACTTTGGTCATCAATCGTCTGAATGCACAAGTGCGAAAGTTGCATTTTCTCAGCTCCATTCCATCCAATGTGACAGCCGTCTGCTGAAGTATATTCAGGCGCCTACACATTGTACATGCGACTGTGTAGTTTTCTACAGTCACCTGTCCTGTCTCAGTTTATAGCCGTTGGAAATTTTCAAGACGTTGATCAGTCGACAGTCCGCTCTTGTACAGTCGCCTTCGTTGCCGTAAAATCCCAGATTCTAGCCGTTGCAGAATTCTTCCTTTGGCTTCTTGCTTGGGTTTTATGGGGTTTTTGGGGATTCCTATATATAGGAATGTGCTTAGTTCATTTAGAACTCTTGGAACTATTGAAGATCATTAGAATCTCAAAGCCACTCCTATTCTCTCATTCCCCTTCTCATGAGAACATTCCTCTTCATGCATTGAAGCTAGCTCAAGGGAAATCCTCCAAGTGCATCAAAGCTTATCTCAACACTTGGAGATCCTATTCCATGCCTTGCATTCATATTGAGTAAGTTCATCTCATTAAGGCATATGTAAGAGTCTATTTGTTTCATTTGTTTCTTGAAACCCTAACTTTCTTTGTGAGATTTAGTTTCTCTCTTTGTGAGAGTTTAAACCTAACTTTCTTTGTGAGAGTTAGTTTCTCTCTTTGTGAGAAATTAACCCTTGTGTAGGGTTGGTTGGTTGTGTACTCTCTTTGTGAGAGTTCATATCTCCTTATGAGATTGTATTCACTACCTTGTGTAGGATCATAGTGACTATTTGGTGTGGCTGGATATACCCAAGTTGGGGAACCCGTGTAAAATCTTTATGTTAGTGTTTCTTGATTATGTTGTTTAAATTTCTCTTGCACTTATAATTTCGCATTTGCAAGTTTAATTTTTAATTACACGATTATTGCCATTACTCTATTCACCCCCTCTCTAGAGTGTTTGTTGTTAGTATTGCAAGGCATAGACGGTCCTTACAATATTTATTATACATACTCAGATAAACGGTACTAAATAGCATACTATTATTGCACAAAATGTTTCATTACAGATAATTAGCTCTGAGGGCATATATATCTCAACATCTTCCACTTGCACTCAGGCCTAATTATGAGGGTATCTCGTACCACTTTTACACATGAATCTCTCCAGATGGTCATGTGGTAGAGCCTTGGTGAATGGATTTGCTAGATTGTCTTCTGTAGAGACCCGCAGGAGTTCTATTTCCTTCCTCGATTCTATATCCTATAAGAGGTGATGTCTATGAAGAATATGCTTGGACCTTTCATGCAGCCTCGGTTCCTTGACCAAACCGATGGTTGTGTTCTTATCAAAGTTCACGGGTATTGGATCTTTAACAGTAGGCATCATCTCTAGCTGGTCCAAAAACTTTCTCATCCAGACTGCATCGTTGGCCGCTATATACTTGGCCTCCATCATTGAATCAGCAACAATGCTCTTCTTGGAACGCTTCTAGCTCACTTTCCCTCCATTGAGGATAAACACATATTCTAATATAAACTTGATGTCATTCAAGTCACTCTAGAAACTAGAGTCCGTGAAGCTCTCAATTTTAAGTTCTTCACCTCTATAGATCAAGACTAAATCTCTAGTTCTTTGCAAGTACTTGAGAATTGTCTTGACCGCTTTACAATGTTCTTCTCTATGGTCAAACTGATATCGACTTACTGTACCGAGTGGAAAAGTGACATCTGGTCTGGTACATATCATAATATACATGATGGATCCAACTGCCAAAGTATATGGGATCCCTTTCATGCAATCTCTCTTCAAGTCAGTCTTTGGAGACATCTTCTTTGAAAGAGATACCATGATTAGCGGGTATGAAACTGCCCTTACTATTTACTCTGCTAAATCGTTTTAGCACGGTATCAATGTACTTGGACTGGGAGAAAACTAGCATCCTTTTAGATTTATCTATATAGATCTTTACACGGATTATGAATGATGCTTCTCCCAAGTCCTTCAAGGAGAATTGATTCGACAACCATCATTTTACAGATTTTAACATCTTTATATTGTTTCCTTTCAAAAGAATCTCATCCATGTAGAATAAGAGGATGACTAAAGAATTGACACTGGTCATCTTATAAACAATGACTCATCTTCATTTTTTACAAAGCCAAACTTTTTGACTGTTTTGTCAAAATGGATGTTTTAGCTCCTTGATGCATGCTTAAGGCATAAATGGACATATGTAGTCTACACACTTTATCTTTGCTCCCACTGACCTCGAAACCTTCTGACCGAGTCATGTAAATATGTTCTTCTACATTACCATTTAGAAAAGCAGCCTTTACATCCATCTGCCAGATTTCGTAATCATAATAGGCAGCGATCGCGTGTATAATCCGAACAGACTTGTGCATGGCTACTCGTGAGAAAGTTTTGTCATAATCTATTCCTAGAATCTGACGATAATCTTTTGCAACCAGTCTAGCCTTTCTATCTTTACCTCTGCATCGATTTCTTCTTGAAGATCCATTTGTAGCCAGTAGGAACATTTCTCTTGGGCGTGTTTTCTAAAGTACATACCTTATTAACATGAATGGATCCATTTCGGATTTCATTGCAACAAGACATTTCTCAGAGTCTCTACTTTGAATGATTTCATGGAAGCTAACATGGTCATTATCAACTATGATGCTATTCTAGACCCATCCGTCTACGAGAAAATCGTAGTACTGTTGGATACAACGATGTTGGATACAACGATGTTGGATACAAAGATCTTGATTTCTTGTTTGATGATAACAAACATTCATGAATATTTTTGATGTGCTTGTTAAGTGTTTTCATGTTCAAATAAACATAGAGAACATAGTGGCAAACATGTGAATATGTTCAAATGACAAACATGTAATTTATGGGTAATGGCAATGGTGTCAATATGCAAGAGAAGGAGAGATGACAATCTTGTGATTTATGGCATTTGACTTGGTCATTATCTTCTACAAATTCCATGGGGTGATAAGGAGATAAGAGAATATTTGATTGAGTTTTCAAATGGATTTTAAGGTGTCCTACTTATCTTAGGATTGATCAAGTTCATTGGATCAAGAAGATAAATTGTTTGGTTCATCAAGTTTTGAAAGAATCCTAGTGGCTCTAGGAGAGTTCAAAATCAATCAATTTAAGTTGGAGAATATCTATAAGATGAGGGCAAAGGAGTTTGGATTGGATTATGATTCTTGCACACACACACACACACACACACACACACACATCCTAGGGGTCATAGAAAATCTCTAAGAGAGAGGGCCGGCCAAAACCCTAGTTCAATCATCCTATCGTAAGCTTTCTCCCAAGCAAAATCACCCATCATGTCGCAATGTTTCTCCCAACCAAAAACCCACATCTTGCCGCATGCACCTAGACAACAACTCAAAGTCTTAGCTTGAGGCATACCAACTTTGTAACGGCAAATCAAATTTGAAGAGGGCTTTAGGGGGCTAAACATAGAGTTCTGTGTAATAGATTCAAGCATTGAAGACTAAAGGAAAAATCAAAGAGAGGGCTGTCAATCAAGAGAAGGCCAAGCAAACAATTGAAGGAGATTAGTTTGCTTTTACTTCAAGGATTAATATTCCTTGTTTCTTCCTTTGTGTGTGCAGGAAATTTACAGTCACATGGGGCCGACCACAACATACTAAAGTAAAGAGAAAAAGGGACTCTGCCATCAAATTAGAGAGAAGGAGAACAAGTTTGTTGGTGGAGCAAAAAATACTACAGGTTGTTCCTGGTTAGAGAAAGGAAGGAAGCCAGGCAACTACATTAAGGAGCAAGCAGATTAATTAAAGGGGCACGCATAAAGGAAGATAGGCTGACATGAATTTTAATAAGAGGGAAGTGAACTCAATTGAGAGAAGAATCAATTAGATGCTGACCACTTAATATTGGGAGAGAGTGAGAGGGAGAGGGAGAGGGAGAGGGAGAGGGAGAGAGAGACGTGAAGTAATTTACTGTTTATTTGTTTTGGGATGCTTTCCTCACTTATTGCATTCTGTTTGCATGCACTTATATTAGGGGAAAATCCATTGAAGTGGCCAATTAAATTGAAGGCCGACAGAGATCATCACAAAGATGTGCGCACGCAAGACAGAGAAAGAGACAGGGTTTGCATGTAGCAAGCTTGATGAAGAGAAGAGAAGAGCTCTGCCATCAAAAATTGGAGAGAGAACCGAGACACCATTAACTGAGGAGACGTAACTCACGCACCTCAGCCAACCGAGTGGACCGGTGCACATCCTGGAGCATCAATCAGTCGATTGTGCATAAATTTCGAATTCAAAGACAGATTTGCACAATGATCTTTAGAAAGCCATAACTTTTGATCTAGACATCAGATTGAGACACCGTTTACGGAGCGTGAAGCTGACGATGTGCTTAACGACAGGGACTATCCAAATATCACAAACTAAGCACTCTAAAATCTTTATCTCATTATATTTGTGATAGTATTGGTAGATTTTTGTAGTAGGTTTTAGTTCTCATTTTGGGGTTGTTTTGGGGCTCTTGACTGGTTGGTGCTAGTCAAGAGTACGTATTTGCAAGAATAGTGGTGTTCGACACTTTGGGGAGTGAGGTATAAGACTTGGTGAGCTGAGTGTTGGGGCACGAAGTTCTGTGTGTTTGTATCTCGACATTTTTATTCTAGTGATTACTTTGGGACTGGTCATAGGTCGTTGTGGTGACCGAACCAGGGTAAATATCATGTGCACTATGTGTTTACTTTCAAAATATTTTATCTGCACATTTTTGCTCTGTGACTATCTGATTGAGTAGGCTACTATTTTTGTATTCACAAAAAGTTTTTATAAGCCTATTCACCCCCTAGGTTTAGATCACGATCCAATAAGTACCTCGCAGGGGCTCGAGGAATCCTGCTAGTCTTCCTGATGATCGATTGGAGAATACCAGGATCTACCTCTCCTATTGATTCCTACACCTGTTCATATGTTAATTCTCATTCTGGACATTCCTCCAGATCATAACCTTACTAACAGCTTCCTTCATAAGGAACTTCTTTTCTAAAAAGGTGTCATGTTTGGAGACAACAACCTCTTGTTGTTCCTGATAGTAGAAGATGTATCATATACAATGTTTCAGATACCCAATGAATTTACATAGAGCAGATCTATCCTCAAGTTTGTCTGGATCATGCCTTTTGATATATGCAAGACAACCACATACCCTGATATGTCTAAGATCGGGTTCCCTAACTTTCCATATCTGATATACTGTCGTTGGCATGAATTTTGACGAATCCCTATTGAGAACATAGGTAACAGTTTCTAGGGCATATCCTAAGAGGGAGGTTGGCAACTCATCGTCACTCACCATGGATCGAACCATTTCTAACAAAGTGTGATTCCTTCTCTCCGACACATCATTATGTTGAAGTGTAGGGAGGCATGACCTAAGAGAGAATCTCATTATCTTTTAAATACACAAGAAGCTCATGGCTCACGTATTCTCCTCATTGATGAGATTGAAGGATTTTAATACTTTTGCATGTCTGCTTTTCCACTTCATTACGATACTTTTTAAATCACTTAAAAGTATCAGACTTGTGTTTCCTCAAGAACATGTGTCCAGACCTAGAGTGATCATCAATGAACGTAATAAAGTATGAATAAACTTCTCTGGCTAACATAGACATGAGTCCACATACATCCGAATGTACGAGACCCAAAAGTTCACTAACTCTATCCCCTTGTATACAAAAGGAGTCATGGGCATCTTACCTTTGAGGCAAGACTTGCAAATGTCATAAGACTCATAATTCGAGAGGCCTAAAGACCCCGCTTTATGTAACTTGCTAAGTCTCTTCTCTATGATATAACCTAGTCTACAGTGCCAAAGACCAGTTTCATTATACTTTGATTCATTGCGTTATCGTGCATTAACATTTAATACAGTATAGTTAGACAAAATATACACCCTATTATTCAGAATCCTAGGCCCAAGCAATTTACCATCAAGGAAAATGTTCATAGCCTTTTCATTGATTATAAAATTGTATCCGTCACTAGCCAAAGCTGAGACGGATATTACA
>CM061142.1:449986342-450143842 GCA_030789695.1 Scilla litardierei
GGAAAATACGCTTTATCGCTACTAAGTGTGACTCCTTAGGTTGAGACTGATAACGAGAACAAACACATACGGCAAATATAATATCGGGCCTACTTGCGGTAAGATAAAGTAAACTACCTATCATACCTCGATATAGACGAATGTCTACATCTTTTCCGCCCGCATATTTATCAAGATGTGTAGTCGTGCTCATTGGAGTCTTTTTCCCGGAGGCATTCTCCATTCCAAATCGCTTTAGCAACTCCACCGTATACTTCGTTTGGTGGATGAAGATTGCATCGTTCATTTGGCGAATTTGGAGACCTAAGAAATACTTGAGCTCACCCATGTGGCTCATCTCAAATTGATCCTTCATCACATTAGAAAACTCTTCGCAAAGAGCAAAGTTAGTAGCACCGAAAATGATATCATCAACATAAATTTGAACTAAAATTATATCATTATTCGAATACTTAACAAATAATGTGGAATCAACTTCTCCCATTTTAAAACCTAAATCCAAAAGAAAATTCTTTAAACGGTCATACCAAGCTCGAGGAGCTTGTCTCAAACCGTAAAGTGCTTTCTTAAGTTTAAAAACATGATTTGGAAATTTTTTATTTATAAAACACGGAGGTTGAGAAACATAAACTTCCTCAACAACATCTCCGTTTAAAAACGCACTTTTTACATCCATTTGAAACAATTTAAAATCCTTATGGCATGCAAAAGATAACAATAATCTAATTGATTCTAATCTAGCTACCGGAGCAAAGGATTCTTCGAAATCGATACCTTCCTCTTGCCGATAGCCTTGAGCTACTAACCGAGCTTTGTTCCGGATGACGACTTGGTTTTCGTCGGTCTTGTTCTTGAAGATCCACTTTGTCCCTATGACGGTGTGGTTCTTCGAAGGCAATGGAACAAGCTCCCAAACTTCATTCCTCTCAAATTGAATGAGTTCTTCCTCCATGGTCAGGATCCAAGCACCATCTTCGCATGCTTCATTAACATTCTTTGGCTCAATCGAGGAGGAAAAGGTACAATGAGCGAAGTGGTTGACTTGAGATCTCGTCTTGACACTATCATGGATATTTCCAATGACTTGCTCATGAGGATGGTCACGAACGGTATGAAGCCGTTTGAGAATTCCCTGATCACTAGGAACATTCTCAACAACTTCATTAGTCGGGTTAGTATCAATAGAATCAATAGAATCAATAGAGTTAGAATTACCAATTGAATCACATAAAACATCCATGGAGTCATCATCATTAGTAATTCTAGTTGGAACAAATCCTTCATTAAATGAAACATGAAGCGATTCCTCGATCGTTGAGGTTCGTTTGTTGTATATCCGGTAGGCTTTGCTACGTGAGGAATATCTAACAAAAATCCCCTCATCGGATCTTGGATCGAATTTGTCCAAACTACCATACGTGTTTTTAATAAAACATTTCGAATCGAAAACACGAAAATGTTTAACTTGAGGCAACTTACCAAACAACAATTCATTACAAGTTTGTTTAGTGCCTGGCCTCAAAAGTATTCTATTAAACACATAGCAAGCGGTGTGTACCGCTTCCGCCCAAAATTGATGGCCAAGTTGGCTATCATCAAGCATAGTGCGAGCACACTCCACTAGCGTCCTATTCTTTCTCTCAACAACACCATTTTGAGGAGGTGCGCGAGGGAATGAAAAGGTGTGTGTAATACCAACTTCATCACAAAATGTCTCAAAAGACTCATTCTCAAATTCACCTCCATGATCACTACGAATAGTGACAATGGTGGTTCCTAAGAGATTTTGTACTTTCTTAACAAAAATTGTGAATTTTTCGAAAGCATCATTTTTATTACACAATGAAAATACCCAAGTAAACCTAGAAAAGTCATCAACGATGACAAGTCCATATCGTGCATTTCCTAATGAAGCAACTCTAGTTGGCCCAAATAAATCTAGATGTAATAGCTCTAGTGGCCGCTTAGAAGAAATGCTTTTCTTAGGTTTAAAAGACGATTTTGGAAGCTTGCCTCGTTGACACGAGTCACAAAAGCTTTTCTTTTGAAAGACAAGCTTAGGGAAGCCTCTAATAGAATTTAACTTGGAAAGCTTAAATAGTGTTCCAAAGTTCATATGACCAAAACGTCGATGCCATAAGTGTTGTTCACTTGTGTTGGCAATTAGACATTGTTCATGTGATCTTGGAAGATCTAGGATGTATATATCCTTATGGCGTGTGCCGGAAAACAATAATTCATTATTATCTTTTCTTAAAATATGGCACATTCCTTTCGCAAAGCTAACTTTGTAACCTTTGTCACAAAGTTGGCTTATTGAAATGAGATTGTTGTTTAATCCTTTAAAAAGGTAAACATCATTTATAAGAGGTTTAGAAGGATTACCCACTTTACCAATACCTATGATGGTTCCGCTCTCGTTGCCTCCAAAGACTACCTGGTTTTCATTTGCAATGGAAACCACTCCGGAGAGCAATTGTGCGTAACCCGTCATGTGTTTTGAACACCCGCTATCGAGTATCCAATTCCTCTTGGAGCTAAATTTAAATTTGTTGCTCCGTTTCTTTTCCTTGAGTACCTAAAGATAGAAAATATCGTATCATGGTACCCAAGGTCATTGGGTCCAAAAGATTAGACCTTTGGAAGCCAAGTCCAATTGGACTTAGACTTCCCCACATAATTATCATTATCCACTACATTCATAAAATAATCATTCATGTAAACTTGTTTTTCATCCATGCTTGTGTCCTTTGGGCTCCAAATAGTGAATAGTTTGGGAGCCTTCATCCTATTGGGAGCATGCATGCGTTGTTGATTTCTACGTGATGCATGTCGTGGATAGGCATAAGGAATATGATGAAATGGTGCATGTGGATAATTATTCATACGATGATGTGGGTGTACATATGCATGTGGAGGAACACGTGCGTGAGGGTGTCTCACATGGTGTGCACGTGCCCGTGGATGTGTAGCATAGAAATCATCATATGTGTGAGTCGGTGGAGTAGGACGTGTGTTCCTACGTGGCATGGTATTCTTGTACATGTAAGCATGGCCCTTCTTTGGATGTCCACCCAAAGTGGGTTTCTTTTCCAAGTGAAGATGTGTATGAGGTGGAAGCATCATTGGTAGATGAACTACCAATAGAGTGTTTGCTACCACTCGTTGAGGCATCGGAAGTTGGCCTAGCAAAAGTAGTGGCCGCTTTGGATGAATTTCCCATCGTATACCACAAACCAATGTGGTGATTGGCCGGGAGTAAGTCATTTAGGATTTTATTCAAATGGTCCTTACCCTTATTGAATTTATTAATTCGTCCTAATGTGTTCTCATATTTCTCGGTGAGAGAACGCATAGAAGCATCCAAAGTGGATACTTGCGACATAAGCACATAAACACGAGATTTGAGATTTTCATTCTCAATACTCAAAGTCGAGTTTTGAGAAGTCAAATCCGCTATCTTGTGTTCTTTCGGATCCTCAATGCTAACATGTTCAAGTTGAGTCTTGAGATTAACAATCTCATTCTTCAATTCTTCAACAATGGTGTCGTTGTTGGTGATGATAGTTTTAGGCGAGGTTTGGATGATAGCTAAATCATCTTTTACTTTAGTATACATATTTACTAATTTAGTGTATTTAGACCATAATTGCTCATTAGCATTTCTAAGGTCATCCATGGTTACCTCATCGCCTTCGTTGTCGCTATCATCGGAAGAGGAATCTTTATCTTGCTCCTCTCTAGCCATGAAGCACATGTGTGCTTGCTCCACTTGCTCATCATCCGACTCTCTGCTAGAGGAATCATCGGAGTCGGTGAATGTCCCGACAAGTCCTTTCTTGTACCCTTTCTTGTACTTCTTCGACTTGTCGAACTTCGGCGCCTTCCACTTCTCCTTGTGCTTGTTTTGAGGACAATCCGCTTTCATGTGTCCTGGCTTATTGCATTTAAAACACAAAGGAGAGGAGGCGTTAGAAGAATTAAACTTCGACTTGTTTTTGAAGTTACCTTTCCGGAAGAACCGGTTGAACTTCTTGGCCATGAGAGCCATGGATTCCAAGTCCAACTCGTCTTCCGAGTTTTCATCATCGGTCGATGTGGAAGTTGATGGAGAGGCCTTGAAAGCAATAGCCTTCTTCTTTGGCTCGTCTTGCTTTAGGTAGGACTTCATCTTTTCATGTAACTTCAACTTGCTATCCTTGTGTACCTCATAAGACATCAAGGTACCCATTAGTTGAACAACGGTATAAGTTTTCATGTCATTACCTTTCTCGATGGCGAAGGTACGTTTCTCCCAACTAGAAGAAAGATCATCGATAATCTTCGAGACTTTCTCCTTGTGGGTGTAGGTCTTACCGAGAGCCTCCAACTCGTGTGTGATGTCGACGAAGCGAGCATAGTGCTCCTTCATCTTCTCACCCTGTAGCATATGAAATAACTCGTAATCTTTATTAACTACAACGAGTTTAGAGTCTCTTACCCTACTTGTTCCTTCATGCAAGATGAGGAGGGAATTCCATATTTGATATGCACTCTTACATGTGCATATCTTGTTGAAGTCATCGGGCTCCAAAGCGCATTGCAAGGCGTTCATTGCCTTGGCATTGCTTACCTCCGCGGTGATCTCCGCGGGAGTCCATTTCTCGAAATCTTCTTCGGCGGGCTCGACATACTCCTTCATCGTGGCCCTCCATAATGAAGCACTCCGGAGGAAAGTTTCCATCCAGCATTTCCAGTACCCGTAGTTGGTACCGTTGAAGAAGGGAGGCCTCGTTGAGGAGTGTCCTTCCATCACCGAAGACGCTCCTTCACGATTCTTGAAGGTGCTATAGTCGGAAGGTAGACGAACGGTCTTGTTGTCGTTGGCAGACATAGCTATAGACTTGGCTCCGATACCAAATGTAACGCCCTGCTAAGCTACTGCACAAGTACTAGAGGGGGGGGTGAATAGTACTTTAAAATAATTAAGAGGCTAATTCCTAATTACCTTGCAAACTCTACCAAACAATGCGGAAATGCGGAAATGTAAATGTTAGACAACAAAGAAACAATCTCAAACAAGCAATATTATTGGGTTCGGATCCACCCAAGTCTCCCCGACTTGTTCCCGGTGATCCTACGTCCCAACCACCCGGATCACTTCCGGATACTCGAGTTAGAAACCCTAACTCAAGATTTCCACTATGAAATACTTGTGAAAAACCTTCACAAGTCAAATCATACACAAATGAAAATTGTGACTCCCACAACCCCGGATCACAAACACACTCTCACAACCGAGAGTGAATCACTTACAATAACAAAGTAAATTGAAATGAAAGTTCTTACCGACAAAATCCTTTGCCTTGAGTATAACTTACGATTTAGGGCAAAACGGATTTTGGGGAAGATGAAGAGGCACCAAACCCTAGCTCCAAGATGTAGATCAGCTATGGAGAGCTATGAGGTAGTTGGTGACCTAGGATCAAGCACTTGGCTTGGAAGGCTCACAATCAATGAATCTCTCTTTTGAAATAAGAGTGAGGAGAGATTCTTGATTGGAAAGAAAGAGCTTTGAATGAGTAATAAATGCTTTCTCTTTGATCTCTAAACTTCTCTTAAAATCGGCCTTGGATGCAATGAATGCAGCTCACCAAGTATATATAGGTTAGAGGAAAGAGAGAGAGAAAACCGTTTCAATTAATGCTCCAACGGCTCTATTCTGAACCAAACTAGTCGGTCAAAGAACAACCACCGACCGACTAGTTCATCAACTAGTCGGTCGGTCAATCAACATGAACCGACTAAGTGGTGAACAGGGAATAGGTCGAAGTTGAGACTAACAGAACTAGTCGGTCAAAGAACACTTACCAACCGACTAGTTTCACAACTAGTCGGTCGGTGAGTCAACTTAGACCGACTAAGAAATAAAACAAATAGTCTGAGTACAAATTGATTTAGTCGGTCCAAGAACAAATGTTGACCGACTAGTTCATCAACTAGTCGGTCGCCAAATGAACATAGACCGACTAACGATAAACAGTAACTAGGCATGTACAGGGAAAGCTCAACTAGTCGGTCTAAGAAGCAACACTGACCGACTAGTTCACAAACTAGTCGGTCGGTGAGTCAACGTAGACCGACTAACTGTAAACAGTAAAGAGCTTAGAATAGAGAAGGCAAACTAGTCGGTCCAAGAAGCATTGCCGACCGACTAGATCACCATCTAGTCGGTTGGTTCTTCTTCTTGAACCAACTAACATGCACAAGAAGTCGCGAAACGAAGCGTGATGCTTCGGGAAAGTTCGTATGGACTTCTTACGAGTTCCTAGCTCTAAGATAGGAGCGTTATGAAGATTAAAACATAAGACCTACTCAAGGCTTAAGATTCTACGGAATGAAGCTAAAAGACTATAAATAAAACTTGACGAACCGTCTTTGAAAGCTTCGATCCGAATCTTCATGACTTCTAAAATGGTCCAAAAGCTTCAACGAGGCTTTAAGCATACGATCACGCGCTTTGAGAAGTCTCGAGACGTCGCTTTGGATGTTCATATGAATTTGGCGACGATCTCCATAACTGCGCTCACAAATTGTTAGTTCACGATATATTTATGTTTGTTCATCATCCAAAACCAAATCCGGGAGTCCAATATCCAACATTTTCCGCATAAGAACGATATGATTTAGAGTCATATTAATATTCAAATATACACAAGCACTTAAACAGATATTGCATAGTTAGAGTTGCTTCATTCTGAAGAGCTTTGGAGTGTAAAATGTCCATGATCGACTTCTTCAATACCAATCGGCCTAAAAGTTGTGTTAAGCTACGTGAGTAAGTCACAGCAGTAGCAACTCGATAAATCAGCAATATCAGTAAGTTGTATCGTTTGACTGTAAAAATATTAAGATATCCAAATATTTTTATGAGGTCTCACTGTGCATATAAATGAAGTTTATGGGGCACAAAAAATATATCAAGTCGTAAACTTCTACTCATTGCTTGCAATGGTAGCCAAAGTATAATACCGGATTAATTGCTTTCAAATTGTAGGAAAAATAGGTAGAATAACGTGGCTATACGAGGAGGATCAGAGAAACAGAGTACTTATCAAAAGAGTTTCAAGGCAGTGTCGTGGGAGGACCACTGACTCAAAAGCAATTACGGCTCGACCTCGATGGTAATCGATAGCGCCGGTTGCTCCCCAATGTTAACACAACAGCCTCTTTATGCGTCCACTCGCGGGTAGAAGCTTTGGAGTTTGCACAATACAGATTTTCCAGGAGTGAGAGAGAAGAAAGTTTTGAGGGAAGAATTCTTTCTGCGTGTTTTTCATGTTGTTTCTTGAGGAATGAAGAAGGTATATAAGAATTCAAAATTCAAACGGCCAAATATTAATGTGAATTAAAATGAGGATTTGAATGCTGTGTATTAAAGCAACGCTTTAATCACATATTAAGGAGGATTTGAATGTCTGTGCATTAAAGCAAAGCTTTAATCGCATATTAAGGAGAGGATTTGAATGAGACATTAATGGGCTAGGTCCAAAAAAGGAAAGTCATGGCATCCAAAAAGGAAAGGCATGCACGTCACATCACGACCGAACGGGCGGCGGTGTGGTGGACCCATGACCATGTAGGTCCTCTCACCTTCATAAAAGTGTCGTACCCCTTGGGGCACAGCCCAAGTCTCTACAACTCCCCTAATAAACTCATCCAAGGCAAATTGCCCAAGCAATATGGGACTAAAAAGAATAGAGTGAATGAAACAAAGGCTTTTGAGAGCCTATTATTTCCAACATCCACTTATCTATATGTTCCGTGGTCAATCAGCTTGACCTTTTAGATGCTCTTTCCTAAATCATACAGTCGAAGAAGATGAGAGATCATCAAGATATAGAGTTAAAATTTTCTTGTATAAGTAATGGTCATCTGGACCAAAAACAATATGCTTCATGGTGGCATGCGTGCGTGTCCTACTAGGAAATCATCCTGCTTATGGCATGGTCAAATTGAAGCTAAAGTTTTACAAATTAATTATAGTTATCCCTAATTTGCCCTTAGTTTAATGGCAGCATTATTTATCATTCACTTTATGTTGCACTTCAATTCAGCAGTTTTCATAAATTTTCGTAAATAACCCCATTAGGTTGGCAAAAATTCATAGCTTATTAATGTAATACTTCTTTATCTATAGTTATTTTAGTCTTGTATTCCATGTTATTGTTGTTGGCATGCATGTTTCCATCGGAAGATAAGGATGAGCTCAACAGTAGAACGTATTGCCTAATTTCTGTTCTAAACTACATGCATTTTCAATAATATTTGGCGAAGTTCCATTCTTCTTCATTTAAAAACTTAATTTCAAAAAATCACGTCCTGTTATGAATCAACTACTGGAGGAGGAACCCTCGGCCCTTTATTTATTGGCAGGATCAGAGAGTAATAAGATAAGATACATAGATATGGACGTATCTCTAAGATACCCACAATCCTAACCAACTATGGTTCATATCCATTCACAACACTCCCCTTATCCAGTCATAGGTGTGGACTCTACTCATGAATACTTCAGGATTCTGAGCATAGTAAGAGTCTCACATGGGGTGGATACTTCAGGATCCAGAGTTGGTGAGGTTTGCCTCGTTAAAGCCTTTAGCTATTGAAAACCCTGTGGGAGAAACCATAGTTAAGGAAAAAGAGTACAACACTCTTTAACTCCTCCTGATCTGTACAAGTGACTCTGCTCGTGAATACTTCTCGATTCTGAGCGTCACAGAGGGGTGGATACTTCAGGATCCAGAGTTGATGTGATTTGCCTCGTTAAAACATTTGGCTATGGAAAACCCAGGGGGAAAACCATAGCTAAGGGAAAAGATTACAAATTCCCTCAACTCCCCCTGATGTGTAAAAGCTCTTAGGCTTTCAGATCTCTTAGGCTTATCTCATCACTCCTATTTACAACATTCCGAAAATATACACAGATTACAAAGTTATCACAATTAAGCAGCTGTTGAATCCAGAAACTCTGGAGAGGTGTGCTAAGTATCATCGCCTCTGATGTGGTCTTCAGACTATGTGGTCAGCTCCACAATACCAGCCTCTATCACAATCATCACTGGGATGTGATGTACCAGCAGGCGCCCTCAAATACACCATTGGTGTGGTAAGGATCTCGGAATGATAGGATGATGTTGCCTTCATAAGTTGCTTTGCAGATCTACAGTAGATGGCCATCCCACTGTGGGTACTCGTTCTGTGATTTCTCAGTATAGGGACCTGACCTGTAACCTGCATTTGCATAAACATTGATGACCGTGGGTTTGCATGGTTAAGTGGAGTTATGGTATATGTATATGTGTGCCACGTAGAATGGTGTCTATAAGACTATTTGGATGTATATGTAGTGCATGTATTCTTCTTTATATAGTGGCATGAGGGTGGATTGTGTATAGGTATATGAGATATTTGTATGTATGTAAGAGGTGTGTTGTAGCAAGCATGGTGTGACTGTGTATAAGCGTTATTAGTATTGGGCATATATTGGTATGTGTCTTATGAGTAGCTATATGTATGTATGTATGTATGTATGTGTGTGTGTGTGTGTGTATGTGTATATGTATATATATATGTATATATATGTATATATATGTATATATGTATATATATGTATATATGTATATATATGTATATATGTATATATATGTATATATATGTATATATATATACATATATATATGGGAATGATCCCTATCCTGATATACATATATAAGTATGTGGATGTGTATGTATATAGAACATTAGTGTGTATACCATTGATGTGTGGCTATCTACTGGATGTGTATGAATATTGGAATGCACTTATTTGTACATGTATTAATATGCTAGTTAGGGTATGTGTATATCGGATGCTATGGATATAATGGTACTAGTCATAACCCGTGCCTTCGGGCACGGTTCAGTTAAAATCTTTGTTTCCCCAAAAATTATTTTCCCCTCTAAAAATTTTGGGACATCTATTATAAAATAACAAAAATTTAGCGAGAGATTGAATCAACAGAGAAGTACTCGCGAGACCGTTCGAGATATGATCGAGATCTGAGGAGTTGAGGGATCGTTCGCGATATGAGGAGTTGAGAGATGGTTGCGTGAAGAGTGCTTCGTGATATGGGGGTTTGAGAAAAAATCGAGAGGTGGGTTTGTGCGCTGATTCGTGAGGAGTTGAGACGTGTGAGTTTTTTTTGAGACTTTTGCATCCCAAGAATTGGCAAAAAAAGAGAAACAAAAATTATTAAGAACAAAAAATTGTGTTTGCGGTGAAGGGTGGTGGGGAAAAAATTGAGTAGTGCACCAAAATTCGGTTACAAAGTAATGTGAGATTTACAAAAAATTAAACTTGAAAAACTTTTGTAACCTGAGATTTATAAAGTAATTGCAACAACCCCTAAATGCGATGAGAATTTCACGGCACATTAAGTCCGTCAATTGTCGGTTTTAGGGTGAATCGTGTGCCCCAAAACAGAATCATAGAATGCAGTAATTTACGCAAAAATTGGTAGATAATCGCAACGCAACTCAAATTATATAATAATAATAATAATATAAAAGTCAGGCAGAAATTTCTGTCTTATTAAAAGCAATCCTTCGGAACGAAGTATATAAGTAATGTGAGATTTACAAAATAATTAAAATTGAAAAACTTTTGGGTTTTTTGTCCTAGTCATACTTTTACCGCCACGTAGGACAAAGATTTTGTCCTAGTCATACTTTTGCCGCCACGTAGGACAAAGTCGTGAATTGTATAATAGATATAAAATAATAATAATATAAAAGTCAGGCAGAAATTTCTGTCTAATTAAAAGCAATCCTTCGGAACGAAGTATATAAGTAATGTGAGATTTACAAAAAAATTAAAATTGAAAAACTTTTGGGTTTTTTGTCCTAGTCATACTTTTACCGTCACGTAGGACAAAGATTTTGTCCTAGTCATACTTTTGCCGCCACGTAGGATAAAGTCGTGAATTGTATAATAGATGGATAGTTGCCGACTACATGCTAGTACAGTTTGGGTAGCTTGGTTGTATAGGTGCATAAGGGTGTGTAATAGTAAGATATGTATAGTATTTGTGTATGGGTGTGTGCGCCCATACATGGGAATGTATGTGCATGGTTGCATAGACTCTAGTAGGTATATATGCATGTCTGTGTGCATATCTACTACTAGTATAATAGTCTTGTGTGTATGTGTGTACGTGTATTTGGCTATGTGTAGACTTAGAGATCTATATATGGTGTTCATATGTATACCATTGTTGGTACATAATGAGTATGTGCATATATTTGGGTATGGAGCATCTATATGGAGTATTGCTTGGTGCGTATATGTGAATATGTATTATGGTTGTATAGATTTCTATTATATGTCTCATAGTGGAGTGTAGGGATGTGTAAATGTGTATGTAGTGTGCAGTAGAACCATATGTAGTTGTGTGTATATTGGATGTATGTCTATGTGTGTGTGTGTCTTCGGATCTATCCAATATGGTTGTCTATCTAGGTGTATCTTCGACAAGTGTATTTCTGTTTGTATGCGTGTATATGTAGGTCTGTACCAGAGCATGTGTGTATGTATATACATATGCAATGTGGATATAAATGTGATAGATATGAAAGTTAGGTGTATACATGTTTGCCAAATGTAAGCGAATGTAAATGTTTGATATGTGTGTATTGGGATGCGTGTACTTGTTTGTATATTTATATGTATACGTGCGTGTGGTGTATAGATGTGTGTGTGTATATATATATGACTATTGTGGCAGTATGTGCATAGGATATGTAAAAATAGTTATATACAGCATATTAAGGAAACATATTATGTTTGTGCACTCTTGTATGTATTGTATGTGATATATGTGCCTATCTGTGTGAGGCAGTAGGTGCAACGTTATAGATGTGAGGTTATGTGTAAATTTATCTATAGATATGATGGTGGGCCCTATGTGACTTGATCATGCATGTGTTAGTACGTGCATATAGGTGTATGTAATGGATGTGATTAAATATTGTGTGTGTATAGATATTTATGTGCATATAATTGTGTGTGAAATTATATGACTAAGTATTGAGTGTATAGGGATCCGGTGTACATACGATGTGACACCGTGATGGTGACCTTATTTGTCAAGTTACGATGTGTAGATTGATGTGTATTGTTGTGTGTCTATGCGTGGATATAGACGTATAAGTAAATATGTAAACATGTAGAATATAAGTTGTTTATACTTGAATGTATGAAAACATACCATAACATGTCACATGTATGAGTGCTTTACGTATCGTGATATGGATATAATGTGCTGTCATATGCATATAGGTATGAGTAGTGAGCTGGATACGTAGAATGATACGTATAGAGATCTATTTGTGGTGTGTGTTGTATTTGTTAGTGTGTGAATATGTGTGCTTAGATGTTTATGTGAAAGACATATATGTACGTATATGTAGTGAGTGCACATAGTGATGTGGATGTACTACTAGATGAATAGTAGGATGTATCCGTGATATGTATGTGATGCAGATGTGTATGGATGACAGTGAAGTATATAGTGTATATAAGTGTGGTGTAGCTATGTTTTCTTGTTTGTACTTTATGGATAGTAAGACATGTTGGATATGGATGACGTTTGTACACCCTTGTAGGGGATGTACGAGGGAATACGGACCTCGAACGTCGAGTACACGAAGTCATGTGTAAAGGGAATCTGTTCCCTTGCGGAGAGGATCTCTAGATTAATGGGAAAGTCGCATTATATGTGCATAAGTGCATGCGACATATGGCTAATAAAGGGGTAATATCTTAAGCTTATGTTGTACCATGCATATGGTATAAATTAAGCTTATAATGTGCCATGTATGATGGTACACTTTAGTTAAATTGTTCCAAAGAAACAATTACTCCTAAAATAACTACCTTGGGGGCTATAAATAAGACCCAAGGCTTAGCCATTTCATTACACTTTTGCATGGTATTCTTGCCTTGCATTTCATTCTAGTGAAGCTCTGCCGAAATCCTTCCTCTCTCTTTATCCAAGTTCTTAATCTAAAAGTAGAGATTTAGATTGTGGATTTAGTAGCCTTACTCTGTTCGTGAGAAGACTCGATCCGTCGTGGCGAATCCGAAGGCGAAGTTCTGAGACTACCGTGCAGCATACGCAAGCGTAAGTCTTAACTTCATTTATCGATCCTAACTCTCTTTTGACAGGATCCAACATTGGTATCGGAGCCATACGGATTCGCTCCGGTCAAAACCGTCGCCCCGTCAAAACTATGAACGAGTCGTTGTCTTTTTCACGAATGGGTATCCTACCATTACGGATATGGTAGGAACGCTTCGTGACGGAGAGAACGCAGCGGTTGTTCTTTTCACGTTAGGGTCTTCTGTCATTACGGATATGGCAGGAACTCTCCGTGACGGGAAGAACCGACCGTTCATATCGTCAAACTCGCTCTCTTAATGGATGCTGAGTCTCCATTCATAGGGAATGGTCCCTCTCTTCATGTGGAGCGCGTAGTTTACGAATTTTTGAAGTGGGTTAATTTTTTGGCACACGGCCATTGGAGGATAACTACTTCCTCAACGAACGGGTGCTTCACCGGAGAAGAAGGTGGTAGTTATTTCCATCGGGGAAGATAAATTTTGGTACATGAAATCTATAGCCAAATGGGCAATGGAGGCAATGTACTCCCCCTCCCCATGCGGAGGGGGTTGGCTACGGCCAATAACCACCACGGCCACCCCTCCGGCGGGGTGTGCGGCAACCCCATTCAAAGGGGGTGGCCGGCCATGGCCATATGGGCCATGGCCGGCTAATGCCAAAATGGCCTTGGCCATGACCGGCCATGGCCGGCCATGGCCAGGCCGGCAGTGGCCGGCCTCGGCCTCGGCCAGGGGGCCCTGGCCGTGGCCAAGGCCAGGCCTCGGCCAAGGCCAGGGGCCGGCCTGGCCGACCCTGGCAGGAGCCAGGGCCGGCCCTGGCCAGTCTCGGCTAGGGCAGAGGCCCTGGCCGAGCGGCCAGTGGCCTCTGGCCGGCTCTGGCCGGCCTCAACCAGGGCAGAGGCCCTGGCCGAGGGGCCAGGGCCCCTGGCCGGCCAGGGCAGAGGCCCTTGGCCGGCCCTTGGCCAGCCTCGGCCAGGGTAGGGGCCCTGGCCAGGAGTGATGTAGACCAATTTTTTTGGTCGACCAATTTGGGTGTTTTGATCGACCAATCCGGCAAAAGGTCTTGGTCGATCACAAATTTGCCGACTAGCCCATACGGGGTGTCAATAGGCCTTGGTAAAACACGAATGTGCCGACTAGCCCATACGGGGCTAACGACAGTCGTCTGCTCTTATTTTATAAAGTTTTTTCTTGGGCTCTACTCCTTGACGATTAGCCATAGTGCTCTACTTCATGCGAGATTAGCCATGTCATTGTGCTCTACTCTACGGAGATTAGCCAATGTACTTATGACGTTGTGCTCTACTCTACGGAGATTAGCCAATGTATTTCAAATTTTTTGAAAAAGATGTTTTCAAATAGGTTATGTCCCGTCCTTAATCAGGATAGCGTAATTTAGAATTCCAAGTCCTACCACGATCCGGCCATGGTTATCTAACCCATGGGTGTGTA
Source organism: Scilla litardierei (assembly GCA_030789695.1). Lineage (NCBI taxonomy): Eukaryota > Viridiplantae > Streptophyta > Magnoliopsida > Asparagales > Asparagaceae > Scilla > Scilla litardierei. The sequence goes on from CM061142.1 coordinate 450,000,996, forward strand.
GAACAGGTCTCGTGGCTTGGCAATTGTTGCGCTAAAATTCTTTGCGCAAACTCTCACCTATTCCATTTTGAAAGATATGTTTTTCAATGGTATTTTTCCGCTGCTGGTACCATACGGGTATCATTTCTGATTTCTTTTTACATAAGATAAGTAAGAGGGATACTTTGAAAGTTACTTCTAGATGGTAGTTGGGAACGTAGTGAACTTCTCGATTCTAGAGTAACATTTCAGCGCATCCAAGGAACTTATCAAGTGTTTAAAGAATCGAAACTTTATGCATAGAATTTTGATCGTGTTTTTCATTTTCTTTGCAGTTTTTTGATTCGAATATGTCTACCGCTTCTAAGAACATTGTCGCCGAGCTTAACAAAGGTGAGAAGCTCAACGGCGACAATTATAAACTTTGGTCAATAAAAATCCAATATGTTTTGGAAGAGCAAGATGTGCTTGAAACACTCCAAAACGTAATGGAAGAACCTGAGTTGGGCAATACGGCCCAACACAAGAGGGACCGAGAAGCTTATGAGACTTGGACTCAAAAGAACAAAATAGCATGTATTACGTTATTGTCCGCAATGGACAATGACATACTGCGTCTATTTCGGGAATTCGACCTAGCCAAAGACATATGGTCTGGGCTAGAAATAAAGTTTGGTGGAACTTCAGTCACCAAACTCCGCTCCTTAAATATTCAATTTGATTCGTACAAAATGCGGCGAGATCAATCTATGAAAAAGCATCTCCGTCACATGGCGAATCTCATAGCTGAATTGAAGGATGCGGGTCTTACGCTGTCTGACGAACAGCAGATCCAAGCAGTCATTCGTTCACTCCCAGATAGCTGGGATAACATGAAAATGCACCTCACTCATAATGAGTGCATTAAAACTTTAAGCGATGTATCCAAACACCTCGAACTCGAGGAACAGCGTATTCAAGCCGCAAAACCTAGTGCCGAAGTGCACATGGCCGCTAGTTCCTCACATGGAGGAAAGAAGCGGAAGGATAAACACTTAAGGTTTATGAACGAACGAAAGCAAGAACCGGAAACCTCAAAGAAGACTAAGAACAAAAAGTGGCAAAAGAATGTGCACTCAAAGAAGAAAAACTTGAAGAAGATCAAGTTCTTTAAGTGCAACAAGTACGGTCACTTCGCCCGTACGTGTACGGATGGAAGTGATAAGGTAACTTGTAGGGCTAATTACATATGTGTTTCTAGTTCCATGTTTCTTGCTGAATCTAACTATTTTTGGTTGATTGATTCAGGGGCCACAGACCACGTTGCGAAGGACAGAAGGTTCTTCGTAGAGTATCAAAAGATAACTCAAGGAACAAAGTGGATATACGTCGGCAACAACACTCGTGTTGAATTCAAGGGCATCGGAACGTGCAAGCTAGTTCTCGACAACGGCCGGACTCTATTATTGCACGACGTCATCTTTGCTCCAGATATTCGAAGGAATATCGTATCCGTGGTCATGTTATTGTATTTAGGTTATGAATGGAGGTTCTATGAACAAAATGTTGACCTTGTTTGTAATAGTTCTTTAGTTGGGTCGGGTAATGTTTGTAATGGATTGATTGTTTTAAACACTATGTATGATGATTCTTCTTCTATTAATGAAAGTTTCCATTTGACAAATGCTTCTAATTCTGAATCTGAGATCATTTGTTGGCATGCAAGACTTGGTCACATTGGACCAACTAGAATGGATAGACATGCCAAAAGTGGCTTACTATCTAATGTTTCAAAAGTTGAAATGTCAACTTGCGAACATTGTCTTGTAGGGAAAACTTGTCGCAAGCCGTTTGGAACTGGCACAAGGGCCGAAGTTCCATTACAGCTTATCCATTCGGACATTTGCGGTCCAATGAATGTTAAGACAAGACACGGGAAGTCCTATTTCATCACCTTCATTGATGACTTATACTCCACAACAAAACGGTGTTGCGGAAAGAAGAAATAGGACATTGATGGAAATGGTCCGATCAATGATGTCTCAGGCAAATTTGCCCATCACCTTTTGGGGTGATGCATTATTGACGGCAGCATACATCTTAAACCGTGTACCCTCGAAGTCGGTAAGTTCTACTCCTTATGAGTTGTGGAACAATAGAACTCCAGACTTAAGCATTCTAAAACCTTGGGGTTGTGCCTCTTATGCACATTTATCCTCTCACAAATATGGCAAACTTGGGCCACGTGGGAGGAAGTGTATCTTCATCCGACACGCTGAAAACTCCAAAGGATATGTTTTCGTCGGTCAAGAGGACAATGGGGGTCTAATAGAATTCGAATCGAGGAATGTTGTCTTCTTGGAAAACGAGTTTCCAAGAAAGGGTGAGATAAGTCAAGACTTATCCTTGTTTGAGACTTGGGATCAAGAAGGATCGGAACGTTCGAGTGGGAGAATTCTTGGTGAAGAGGAAAATGACCCTCATACTTCACCTATAGATGATACGAACGATACCAATCCTATTCCGAGTGGGAGTGATGTTATTCCAAGTGGGAGTGATGTCATTCCAAGTGGGAGTGATCAAACTCAAGCAAGACGTAGTAATCGAACGAGGCTAACACCTCTGAGATTTGAGGATGAATTTCCTCAAACATTCATGACATTACTACAAGATGATGACGAACCTGCAAATTTCAAACAGGCCGTCACATGCCCTGCTAAAGATAAATGGATAGCGGCGATGGAAGAAGAACTTCAATCCATGAAAACAAACCAAGTCTGGGACTTGGTTGATTTACCTAAGGGACGTAGAGCCATTGGGAACAAGTGGGTTCTCAAAATCAAGCACAAGGCTGATGGCTCCATCGAGAAATATAAAGCTCGCCTTGTTGCGAAAGGTTTCACGCAACAGGAAGGAATAGACTACGAAGAGACTTTCTCTCCTGTCGTGTGTTTTACCTCCATTCGCTTAATTCTGGCAATGATGGCTTGTTTGGACATCGAGTTACATCAGATGGATGTAAAGACTGCTTTTCTTAACGGAGAACTAGATGAGGAGATCTACATGGAACAACCAAACGGGTTCGTACAAGAAGAAAACAAACATAAGGTTTGTAAACTTCGTAAATCCATATATGGTCTTAAACAATCCTCAAGGCAGTGGTATATGCGCTTTCAAGAAGTCGTTTTGTCGTATGGTTTCTCCATGCTCGACGAAGACAACTGCGTATACATTAAGAGGATTAAGAACAAGTATGTAATTATGTCTCTTTATGTAGATGACATACTTATAGCCGGAAATGATAAGCGTCTTATCATGGATATCAAAGCTTAGCTTTCATCCGTCTTTGAAATGAAAGACATGGGTGAAGCTGCATATATCCTTGGGGTTAAGATCTCAAGGAATCGTTCTAAGAAACTTCTTTCTCTCTCTCAAGAGACATATATAAAGAAAGTTTTAGAACGGTTAATATGCAGGACTGCAAGCCAATTGATACTCCAATAAGCAAAGGCGAGGGTCTATGTTTGGAAATGTGTCCCAAAGATCCAAAAGAAAAGAAAGCTATGGAAAAAGGTTCCATACTCCAGTGCTGTCGGGAGTCTGATGTACGCCATGATGTGTACCAGACCGGACATTTGCTATGCTGTTGGTATGGTAAGCCGTTACCAATCCAACCCAGGACAGGCACACTGGAAAGCGGTGAAGAGGATATTAAGATACCTCAAAGGGACTGCGGACTATGCGTTGTGCTATCAAGGCAATACCTTGAGACTCGAAGGCTATACCGATGCTGATTGGGCAGGTGATCTCGACGAGCGAAGATCTACCTCAGGCTTTGTTTTCTTGCTCGGGAATGGTGCAATATCCTGGAGCAGCAAGAAGCAACCCTGTATCGCCCTATCAACCATGGAAGCCGAATTTGCAGCATTTAGCATGGCGGTCCAAGAAGCTGTTTGGCTTAGAAAATTCTTAGACAGGCTGACGGATGCCACTGACTCAAGCACTGTTCCAATATACAGTGATAGTCAAGCTTCGATTGCCTATGTCAAAGATGCTAAATTTCATTGTAAGACCAAACACATTGATATTCGATTCAAGTTTGCGAAAGACTATGACAAACGGAAGGAAGTAGACATAGGATACATATCCACGCATAAGATGATAGCGGATCCCCTTACTAAGGCGATCCCCAGAGATGTGTTCTTCAAACACTTATCATCTATGGGAATGCGTAGGTGCTGAGCTGTATCATGTAATATTTCCCATGTCTATAGAAGATCAAAGTTTAATAAAAAGAAGAAGTTCTTTTATATATTGCATACAAGTTTCTTACAAATGATTTTATACATTTGTGTTTAAGTCTCAGCTATTTTATTGTGTGTATGTCGGACAGATTAAGGTTGGCTCTCTCACATGAGCAACCGCCTTATCTTATCAGATGGATAAGATAGAGATGAGACTAGTTTAAAGTCAAAATCATTAGACAAATGATTTAGAGTCATGACTTAAACAAGATAGTCGAATGAAAGATCTGCATCATATGGATGCTTACAAAAGATCTGAGATCTGTATCACAAGGATATTTAAAAGAGATCTCATAGGATTTTTTAAATCCTATCTGTCTTATGCAGGATGAGAGTCCGGGAATATTTCATGGGTAGTAAGAGGACTCAAAAGATAGGCACTGTGGTGTCTGATCTTTCATCCGTACAACATCATTAAGACATACTCTCCCTGGGAAAGGAGTGATGTTGTAATACGTGTTCATACCACGTATGCATTTCGACCACTGAGTTAGTAGCAATAGTGTTTGCTATTATGTGAGACTCAAAGGCCATATGGGTCTTAACTCTTACCCTCAAGGACTCCAATTGGTTCCTTTAGATTTGACGAGATGATCCCTATCTTAGCATGTTGCTAATGGGCTATGATAATTCGGCTCGGCGGGGCACGTTAGAAAAGCGAATCAAGTCAAGATCAGATGGTTCGCAAGAAGAGGAAGATTGATTTCATATTCGCATTTGGACTTTAATGATTCAAAGCTGGCCAGCCAATTGTGATCCAGATGGGATTCAATTGTTGAATATAAAGTATAAGAAATGTGAAGAAATAATCTAGGGTAAAGCATGCGTTGAACTACTCAACTTTGCACCTTCGAGGTCGTTGTGTATCTCTAACAAGTGCACAACAACAGACTCTACGCGCATGACGGTCGCACGGTCTATTTCTCGGTATGATAGATGAAAGAACTAAGAGAAAGACGTTCTCTTACAATCCCCTCAAGTGTGAGTGGGAGATGTTGGATATGGATGACGTTTGTACACCCTTGTAGGGGATGTACGAGGGAATACGGACCTCGAACGTCGCGTACACGAAGTCGTGTGCAAAGGGAATCTGTTCCCTTGCGGAGAGGATCTCTAGATTAATGGGAAAGTCGCATTATATGTGCATAAGTGCATGCGACATATGGCTAATAAAGGGGTAATATCTTAAGCTTATGTTGTACCATGCATATGGTACAACTTAAGCTTATAATGTGCCATGAATGATGGTACTTCCAAAGGAACAATTACTCCTAAAATAACTACCTTGGGGGCTATAAATAAGACCCAAGGCTTAGCCATTTCATTACACGTTTGCATGGTATTCTTGCCTTGCATTTCATTCTAGCGAAGCTCTGCCGAAATCCTTCCTCTCTCTTTATCCAAGTTCTTAATCTAAAAGTAGAGATTTAGATTGTGGATTTAGTAGCCTTACTCCGTTCGTGAGAAGACTCGATCCGTCGTGGCGAATCCGAAGGCGAAGTTCCGAGACTACAGTGCAGCATACGCAAGCGTAAGTCTTAACTTCATTTATCGATCCTAACTCTGTTTTGACAGGATCCAACAAGACCATCATACCTTTCTAACCTTTGGCGGGGCTCACACCTTAGTTAGTTCGAGGACGGACTTTATTTTAAAGTGGGTAGGATGTAATGCCATGTTTTGAACTATACGTGTATTCTACTGTATACACGTGGTATTTCTACTTACAATGCATACATAGGCATGAAATAAGTGTGGATATCGATGTTGTAATGCCCTACCAGCTACTGCACAAGTACTAGAGGGGGGGTGAATAGTACTTTAAAATAATAAGGAGTATAATTCCAAATTAAATTGCAATCAACTACCAAATCAATTTGCGGAAGCTTAAATTGAACGACGACAACGAAATTGACAATGCTAACAAACGATGTTAATGGGTTCGGATCCACCCAAGTCTCCCCGACTTGTTCCCGGTGATCCTACGTCCCAACCACCCGGATCCCCTCCGGATACTTGAGTTTGAAACCCTAACTCAAGATTTCCACTATGAATATCTTGTGAAAAACCTTCACAAGATCAAATCATACATGCAATGGCAAAGTGAATCCCACAACCCGGGATCACAAACTTCTCTCACAACCGAGAGAACCAATAAGCAATATAAAAGAGTTTATATGAAATAAACAAGCTTACCACAAAATCCTATACCTTGAGTTTTTCTTACCCAATAGGTGGAATGAAGGATTTGAGGAAGATGAAGTCACCAAGCCCTAGCACCAAGGAAATGAGCAGCAATGGGTGCCTAGGGAAGAGTTGGAGACTTGGATCAAGCAATAGCTTGAAGAGCTCACCAAGAACAACCTTCTCTCTAGATCTAGAAATGAGAGAGAATGGGTTTCTTGTGAGGAAGAGAGCTTTAGATTTGAGGGAGAATAGCTATCTCTTTTGAACTCAATGAATCTCTTAATGGCAGCTCTATTGAAGATAGAAATGACCTAGGTTCGTATTTATAGGGTCCCATAAAAACAAGTTAGGTCATTCACCAACGGATAGAAATCTGTGAGACTTAGTCGGTCAAAGAACAGTCACTGACCGACTAGATCATCAACTAGTCGGTCAGTCACAAAGCATGGACCGACTAAGAGCAGATCTGAGAAGAGATAGAATTTCAGACCTAGAAAACTAGTCGGTCCAAGAAGACTATCTGACCGACTAGTTTCACAACTAGTCGGTCATCCAATGAACGTAGACCGACTAAGAGGCAAAACAACTTAGTCTGAAGGCAAGTTGACTTAGTCGGTCCAAGAACAAAAGTTGACCGACTAGATTGTCAACTAGTCGGTCATCAAACGTTCTTAGACCGACTAAAGGTAAACAGTAGCTTAGGAGAAATTTAGAGTGAACAGTAAGTCACAACTAGTCGGTCAAAGAAGCATCACTGACCGACTAGTTCACAAACTAGTCGGTCGGTGAGTCAACGTAGACCGACTAACTGTAAACAGTAAAGTCCAAGAAATTAAGGAATCAAACTAGTCGGTCCAAGAACAGTTGCCGACCGACTAGATCACCATCTAGTCGGTCAGTACTTGTTCTTGTACCAACTAACATGCACAACAAAGTCCGAATCGAAGCGCGACGCTTCGAGGAAGTTAGAATGAACTTGTGCAAGAATCCTAGAGCTACGAAATGAGCGTAATGAAGATAGAAACGTAAGATATACTCAAGGCTTAACATTCTATCAATCGAAACTAAAAGACTATAAATAAAACCTTAAAAACGGTCTTAGAGAGCTTCGATTGAATCTTCATAACTTCCAAAGCGCTGCAGGAGCTTCAACGAAGCTTTAGGCTTGAATACGAGCTTTTGGAAGTGTTGAGATGTCGCTTTGAATATTTTCGTGAAATTGGCGACGATCTCCAATACTGCGCTCACAAATTGTTAGTTCATGAATTATTTATGTTTGCTCATCATCAAAACCAAATCCGGGGAGTCCAATATTCAACAGATGTATGCATCGTAGTGCATGGGGGTTGCGCCGTAATATGTGGCTAATAGACGAGAATGCAAGACATGAATGCGGGAGAAGTGGGAATGACGTCGTGTGTATAATATAACAAGTATGCATTGGACGTGTGTGTGGTGCATGAATGCATGCGTGGGTGTGCATGGTTGTGTGTAGGGGGAGTCATGCTAGTGTGAAAAGGGGTTAGGGGTTAATGGCATGCTCGTAAATTTTTAGAAAGCTGAGGGGCAAAATGATCATTTGGACAAATGAGGGGGATGTGTATAGTAAAGAAGTGTGTGCATAAAGTCATGGCAATCATAAAAATTTATAGAAATGGAGGGGCATGTTGGTGATGGCATCATAGTCATTTCATGACAGACATGTCTTATGGGATAAGCTTAGTAGAAGATATTTCCATAGAACTCTCTCCTCTCTTCTTCACTCTTCTCTTCTTATCTTTTCTTTCTCATTTCTTTTTCCTTATCCTCTCTCTCCCTCTCACTTGACCTACCCACCCCCTCCCCCATGGTTGGTCGAAATTCATTCATCAAAAAAAGAAAAGAAATGAAAATAATAAGAAGAAAAGGGAAGAAAAAGAGGAGAATGGGTTGTAGCAAGATGGAGTTTCCTTGAGGCTAGGAGATATGAGGAGGTAGGAGGCTTGGGAGAAAGCATGAGGATCTGGAAATTCATCAACTTAAGGTAGGAATCCCTTCTCTAATGGTTTATTATGCTATCCATGTTAAATCAACTTAGTTTCATGCAAACACCATGGCAGATTTTGTGTACAGATTCTGTTTTGTGTTCATCTGTGTATATTTATTAATTTAGGCATGAATAAATTATTTAAAAATTATATAATTGTATATCTTGAAATTCTACCCAAGAATCATATAAAATTTGACATATGTTCAATTCATTAATTAGGAGTAAAAATTCCATTTTTACAACATGTCTGAACTTCATTCAGTCTGGGCACAGTTTGGTAAAATTGAGCTCAGTCCCTGAACACTCCATAGAAATTAGTGTTCTTGGTCTCGATGTAAATTTAACAACATGTTCTACAACTTTCCCCTAGGACATGTTTTCTAGATTCGAACTTCAACATGACTTAAAATAGCAATTTTTACGACCCTCAGAAACTGTCTAAAAAACAGTTTCGACTGATATCACCAAACATTTCACCATAAATCACCTAGTTTATATATCTGCATGAATTTGTATATGTGAATCCAGTACTACCATATCTACAACTCTAATTTAAGAAGTTTTATCAAATTCTCATTAGAAATGGATGAAAACAGCCTATGTTCATGACTGTCAGTACTTTTACTGCATTCTGAATTGTTTAATTGGCGTTTGAATTGATCATTATTGATAATATTCCGTCTATAATGCATGGTTATTGTTGTTACATGAAATATAGATTCTTGGTATGTGTTGCTAATAGATTTGCTAATGTGCTCATGGACATGTATGTCACGCCCACCACGTGTTTTTGAAAATGCCTCAATGAAATAAAAATTGAGAAACATGAGAAATGTGCTTCCTTGAACCATGTTATAGATTTGTGATGTTGCGAGACATGTATGGCATGCTTTCATAAGTGATGTACCAATGACTTGTGATGAAGGTCATGACACTTTGGTGCATGACCCATGTTGATATGTGATGTGGCTAAGATGGAGGGCATGACACTTAGGTGCATAACCCAGATTGATATGAATGAGAAATGTTAACACTGTAAAAGCATGCCATCATGACTCTTATAAGATGACTTATGATGTTTAATTGATGATTTAGAATGTCGTAGTCCCCTCTAAAGGGGGTGAGCTGCTAAAACAAGGGTTTGGGGGAAATTTGAGTAAATTGTGAATATGAGGCCAGGACAATGAAGGTGGGGAGGAGAGGATGTGATATGTGATGATTATTTTCACTCGTCTTTACAGGGAGTGATGGTTACTTGGCGCTTGTGATGATGTGGTTTGGGTGTGGAGAGGTGTATGTCGAGATCCTCACTCTCGCTACCGTCCAGTGAGGAGGCAGAGAGGCCCGGTATACAGTGCACGTGTCCACTACACCGTGTGCCATACTCACCCCAATCTTAGGGTGGGGCCCATGAGGCAGATCCCCTGACGGGGCGGGGTAAGAGGCCTGGCGTACAGTGTCCGTGTCCACTGCTTCGAGTGTAGTTTTCCACCCCAAATCGTGTGGTGAAGTCCAGGTTCTTTCATCTTACAGTTTACCCAGATTTCTAATAAGTTAATAAATTATACGTTAATTGTTCTACTTGTAGTGTTTCCTCTTACCTCTACTTGTATTGATGTGACCCGGTGTACTTGTCCCTTATCCTCATGTATTTATTTTTCGTTGTAATCATATAGTTGTAGTTGCCTTGTTGTTCCTTTCCTTATACATTATTTGTAGCACTAACTCTCTTTTACAGCAGCTCACTCCTTAACGGCAGTTATGTCTCCCTCTCATATGCTTTTACTTCATACAGTAGTACGCCTTATCGTTATACTATGCCACATAGTCTCTATGATCTTACCTTAACTTTTAACCACATTAATTAAGCAAATAATAACATGATTTTCCATTATTGTTGGGATTTCCTACTGGGGCACGTATTGACGTGATCCTCCTCACTTTTTCAGGTAGCAGGGGGAGCTGATGCTGGTGACTTGGAGTTGGGTTCCAAGAGGTAGTACTTGAAGTGAGATGTAGCTTTGCGTTGTGTTTTGGTTTGCCCATGAGAAGTGGAGAGTGGTGTTGTATATATGGTGATGTTGCTGTTGTTCTTTGTTATTTATGAGGTTGTCTTTGATATTATAGTGGAGCAGTACTTGTATTATTCCAGCATATGCGCAGTGGACCTGCTATTTCTCCGTAATTTCTCTCTCTTCATCCCTCTTCTGCTCTCTTCACCCTCACTCTTCTACGTCCCGGGAATTTTTTTTAATTCCTGGGTATTCTGGGGAGCGGGGCGGGACAGGAAGTCAAGGGAGTCTACTCGAATACAGTTGGTAGTCGACTCCCAGGTAGGTAGTCGACTCCCATAGACTTTTCAGGGATATGGCAGATTTCAGAGTAGTTGACTATTGCGTGTTGGTAGTTGACTATGGTTTGGAACTTAGCTCCTATGAAATGTAAGCTCTCAAATAAATTTAAAATAAGTTTAAAAAATATTTTATTAAATCACCGTGTGTGTGTGTGTGCATATTCTTCTTGGCTTTAACATAATCCTAAGAAAAATAAAAGATAACTCACACACTAGACACTATGAAGACTTTGAAGCCATGGTTGTAGTTGATGTGGTTGCATGGGCTTTAATTGAACTTGAGCTCCTCGAGCTTGAGCGCATTCTTTGAGCTTCATCTTTGAGCTCTTCTTGTGCTTGAGCTGAAGCTTTAGCATGTAGACGTTGAATTGCGAGCTAAATTAATTTTCATCTTCTAAGAGTGTGGTTGAAGTTCTTCTTCTCGGGGTATGCTTTGAGCTTCACTTAGCTTATTTGCACAACCTACACAACTTAAATAATATGATTAGTACATTAACAACATTTGGTGTTTTCATCATCAAAACCACTTTGGGGGTGTCACTAGATTTCCCAACATTAGGTTGTGTGGCACTTGAAGAGTACGTGGCAGTAGTCACCAAGATATGATCCGTCTCTCTAGTTGTGGGGTGTTGGTATCGCAGAGTCAGTATGGTCCTTAGCAAAAATCCTTGTTCAAGATATGTTAGATATGATTCAACAAAGACAAGCTAAGACTGAACAATACTTATCCAATTGCGAAGCTATTAGGGGCTGACAGTTAACCATACCATTGCCTTCGTGGTGATATTGTGACGACGAAGGGATTAAAACTGTGGAATTTCTCACTGGCATAGCCAGGGGTAGTCTCGACAATTCTCACGTCAATGGGCATACCACATAATGATGATACCGAACCAGATATGGCAACTGCTGCTATCGATCGTTGTCGTCATGAGATATGAGTCCCACCTGTATTATGGTCAAGCTATAGGGTCACACATCTGTTGAGATCTTCGTCCAGATAATAAGAGATAAAAGTATGTGCATATGATGCATGTTGATGTGTGCCACATTTACACATATTTTACACTCTTTCTATGCACATTTCATATCATTTCATCCCATGTTTCACGCTATTTTCCCGTTTTTGTTTCCTTTTACGCTTTTGGTATTTCTCATGTGCTGCAGGAGAGATCAGAGATTTTTGGGCTCAAAAGTGGGAGAAGGGGGGATGAAATGAAACGAGTAGCGATTAGAGATCAAAACATAGAGAAAGAAGCTCAAAAATGTCACACGCTGTCGCGTGGACTAGGCCACACAGCCGCGTCGACCAGGACACATCCATATAATTGTATATCTTGAAATTCTACCCAAGAATCATATAAAATTTGACATATGTTCAATTCATTAATTAGGAGTAAAAATTCCATCTTTACAACATGTCTGAACTTCATTCAGTCTAAGCACAGTTTGGTAAAATTGAGCTCAGTCTCTGAACACTCCATAGAAATTAGTGTTCTTGGTCTCGTTGTAAATTTAACAACATGTTCTACAACTTTCCCCTAGGACATGTTTTCTAGATTCGAACTTCAACATGACTTAAAATAGCAATTTTTACGACCCTAAGAAACTGTCTAAAAAACAGTTTCGACTGATATCACCAAACATTTCACCATAAATCACCTAGTTTATATTTCTGCATGAATTTGTATATGTGAATCCAGCACTACCATATCTACAACTCTAATTTAAGAAGTTTTATCAAATTCTCATTAGAAATGGATGAAAACAGCCTATGTTCATGACTGTCAGTACTTTTACTGCATTCTGAATTGTTTAATTGGCGTTTGAATTGATCATTATTGATAATATTCCGTCTATAATGCATGGTTATTGTTGTTACATGAAATATAGATTCTTGGTATGTGTTGCTAATAGATTTGCTAATGTGCTCATGGACATGTATGTCACGCCCACCACGTGTTTTTGAAAATGCCTCAATGAAATAAAAATTGAGAAACATGAGAAATGTGCTTCCTTGAACCATGTTATAGATTTGTGATGTTGCGAGACATGTATGGCATGCTTTCATAAGTGATGTACCAATGACTTGTGATGGAGGTCATGACACTTTGGTGCATGACCCATGTTGATATGTGATGTGGCTAAGATGGAGGGCATGACACTTAGGTGCATAACCCAGATTGATATGAATGAGAAATGTTAACACTGTAAAAGCATGCCATCATGACTCTTATAAGATGACTTATGATGTTTAATTGATGATTTAGAATGTCGTAGTCCCCTCTAAAGGGGGTGAGCTGCTAAAACAAGGGTTTGGGGGAAATTTGAGTAAATTGTGAATATAAGGCCAGGACAATGAAGGTGGGGAGGAGAGGATGTGATATGTGATGATTATTTTCACTCGTCTTTACAGGGAGTGATGGTTACTTGGCGCTTGTGATGATGTGGTTTGGGTGTGGAGAGGTGTATGTCGAGATCCTCACTCTCGCTACCGTCCAGTGAGGAGGCAGAGAGGCCCGGTATACAGTGCACGTGTGCACTACACCGTGTGCCATACTCACCCCAATCTTAGGGTGGGGCCCATGAGGCAGATCCCCTGACGGGGCGGGGTAAGAGGCCTGGCGTACAGTGTCCGTGTCCACTGCTTCGAGTGTAGTTTTCCACCCCAAATCGTGTGGTGAGGTCCAGGTTCTTTCATCTTACAGTTTACCCAGATTTCTAATAAGTTAATAAATTATACGTTAATTGTTCTACTTGTAGTGCTTCCTCTTCCCTCTACTTGTATTGATGTGACCCGGTGTACTTGTCCCTTATCCTCATGTATTTATTTTTCATTGTAATCATATAGTTGTAGTTGCCTTGTTGTTCCTTTCCTTATACATTATTTGTAGCACTAACTCTCTTTTACAGCAGCTCACTCCTTAACGGCAGTTATGTCTCCCTCTCATATGCTTTTACTTCATACAGTAGTACGCCTTATCGTTATACTATGCCACATGGTCTCTATGATCTTACCTTAACTTTTAACCACATTAATTAAGCAAATAATAACATGATTTTCCATTATTGTTGGGATTTCCTACTGGGGCACGTATTGACGTGATCCTCCTCACTTTTTCAGGTAGCAGGGGGAGCTGATGCTGGTGACTTGGAGTTGGGTTCCAAGAGGTAGTACTTGAAGTGAGATGTAGCTTTGCGTTGTGTTTTGGTTTGCCCATGAGAAGTGGAGAGTGGTGTTGTATATATGGTGATGTACCTGGACTATGTGTATGTATGAATATATATATATATATATATATATATATATATATATATATATGGCCATTCCTTACTAAATTGCTATTAAACTTCTCATACCATTGCTTAGGTGCTTGCTTAAGACCATATAGAGATTTTATAAGTTTGCATACCTTATTCTCTGGACCAACATTCGCAAATCCCTCAGGTTGGGACATATATATTTCTTCCTCTAGGTCTCCATTTAAAAAGGCTGTCTTGACATCCATTTGATGTACAACTAACTCATGAATTACATCTAAGGCAATTAGAGTCCTTATCGTAGCAATCTAGGTCACAGGAGAATAAGTATCGAAATAGTCTAAGCCTTTCTTTTGGGTAAAACCTGTAGGGATCGTCTAACCCTTGCAATACTAGCAACACACACTAGAGGGGGGTGAATAGTGTAATTGCAATAAAATTGTCCAATTAAAATTTAACTTGCAAATGCGGAATTATAAATGCAAGAGGAATTAAATGGCACAATCAATCCAAACGCAAACACAAAGTTTTACCCCGGTTCCCCAAACTTGGGTACATCCAGCCACACCAATATTCACTATAATCCCACACAGAGAAGTGAATACAAATCTCACAAGGAGATACCCCACAAAGAGGATTTATGCCCTACACAAGGACCCAACCAATCCTACACAAGGATTAAGACTCCCACAGAGAGAATCACTGACTCCCACTCAGAGAATTAGGGTTAGCCCTACACTAGGACACTAGAACTCCCACAAAGTGAGTTAATTCCCACAAAGAGAATTCCCTAGTCCCACAAAGAGACAACCTCCCACAAAGAGAGAAACTCCCACAAAGAGAGTATCCTAATCCCACAAAGATAAATAGGAAAACAAATTACACCCTGTAAAGTAAATACTCTTACATATGCCTTGAGATGCTTACTCATGAATGAATGCAAGGCATGGAAGAGGATCTCCAAGTGTTGGAATATGCTTGAGAGCACTTGGATGATTTCCCTTGAGCTGGACTTCAATGCATGGAGGAAGATGAATGCTCAATGGAGGGAAATGAGGGAGCTTGAGAGTGGCTTAAAAGATCTCTTGAGATTTTCTATAGAGTCAAGAGTTATCAAGTGTTGTCAAGAAGTCTCAAGTGATGGCAGCACACTCATATATATATGAATCCTATATCAAGCCCAGAAACCCAAAGAAACAGCCAAATAATCAAATCTGCAACAGCTAGAAACTGGGTGAAAACGACAGGAACAGTCGACTGATGATCATGAGACGGTCGACTAATCAACGGCTAGAAGTCGACTGACAAAGTCAATACATTCGACTGACAAACAGGACAGGCGCCTATTAAACCTTCAGCAGACAACTGCAACAGGGGATGGATCGAAACAGAGAGCTGCACTCTTTCTCCAATTCTTCGCACATGCGACTGATGTTAATACTACAGTCGACTGTCAAATAGTCAGGCGACTATACATTCTTCATCAGTCGACTATTGTAAAGTATGGAGAGAAGACATAGAGATGCAGAGATTGCACTTACGCTAGACAGGCGACTGTTGGCCAAATCTCAGGCGACTGTAAATATACAGGCGACTGAAAACTGATCGACAGGCGACTGTGCGTAAAGCTCAAGTTTGAGTCAATTGAAATGTTGACTTGAGCTGTGCATATCAGGCGACTGTAGAAGGATCTACAGGCGACTGGAAATCACCCAGTCGGCTGTGTTTCCTTCGTCAGGCGACTGACGAAAAGCCAGAGACTCCAAGTGAGTCTTTGGACAGAGTGAACCTATTGGGTTGGATTCTATGATAATCCTAACGTTCACTAAGATGGTTAAATGCATGTGCATGAATGAGCAAACCATCTATCAAGGCATTACATCAACCCTAGACTCAAAAGATAGAGAAAGCAATAAAGTAAATTACATGGATTACAATGCTTTCTTAAGAGTCTAAGTCTTCAATCTTGATGCCTTGATTGAGCTCCACCATCTCCAAGCTTTGGCACTCCTTGAGTCCAAACTTTGGCCCTTCTTCACATGATGTACATCCTTACACCAAGTGATTAGTCTCCAAGAAAGATATCCTTAAAATAAACTGAGAGACTAAAACATGAGATTCATTAGCAACAACATAATGTTGTGATCATCGTCAAAATAAGATTGGTATGAAACACCAATACTCAACCATCTCCCCCTTTTTGATAATGACACACATTATGTAAATCATAAAGAATTAAAGCACAAAGCTAATGATCTTCCCCTACTTATATGCACCAATTATATAATGAGCTACACAAAGGTAAATACTCATAATACCAATAACAACATGGTGACATATAATAGGCATGGGTTACATAAACCAATTGCAAAGAATAAAGGCATGCAAACATGAATGGTTTATCTAATCCCATATATCTCTCCCTATAGAGATATCTCTCCCCATATGCATATGTATATATCTCTCCCCCTATAGATATGATCACATAATGCATATCTCTCCCCCTTGACATCGTCAAAAAGGTGGACATCAAAAATATCCCCCTTTGTCATCTTAACCAAGATGTGACAATATCCAAGAAAAGAAAGATATGTATGATACCAAATTTAAAAATTTAGTGGGTATCTAGTCACTATCCCGTGCTCCCCCTAGATCATAGAAATGGTCAACTTTTGACTTCTAGTATCTAATACCAATTAAATAATGGAGCCATGGGCCTAAAAGTGTATCAAAGCAATAGATATGGAAAAATCAAGCTTCAAAGATACACAAGGATATTGCCAAAAACAATGATACATGAACCATGTTGGCAATAAATAACAAGAGGTTTGGTTTGAGACCCAAAATAACCAAATGCAAATAATGATCTTAAATAACCTCCAAAATGAGAGTTAAAATATGTCTTAAAATAATTTAAACATATAATATATTAACTCCCCCATTGACATACACACGGATCAAAAATGCATGCATGTCAATAAACCCCAAGGTCCCTATTTTCATGAAAAGAAATAAATTTGAAAAATATTTTCAAAAATCATGAAACACACACAATCAATGGGTATGCTTAAAATAAACATAGAAGCACAATACCCATACAATATGCATATGTGTGAGAAACCTAAACATTAGGTAACCAAACCCAAGAGGAGTTTGATTTCCTAACGTAATCACACGAGGTGATCACATCCCTAACTACAGAGTTGATGTAACTGTCTCTCTCTTGCACACTAACCTTAGTGAGAATCCATAATCTCAAGAATTTCCTAGGCAATGGTTTTGCCTTTGCAAGAGGGAAGGATGTGGCATGCTTAGGTGTAGAAGCAAATTTCTTAGCATGCAAAGAATGAGGATTTTGCTTCTTAGTAAAAAATGAAGATTCTTCATTCTTCCTCATCACCTTGTGATCTACATGCTTCTTGTTGGTGTTATTGTTGTACAAGAAAGCATGGTGATTCTTCTTAGGTGCTTTAGCAATATTTCTTGAATTTGCACCAAAAGAAGAATTAGAGGTGGGTTTGGAAACCACATTTTGAATATAACCCAAACCTCCTCTATGATTTGCCGGATGTTGTTTTTCCAACAAATCGTGGAGTTGATCCCTAGAATACACAAAGCTTATGAGCTTCCAGTATTCCTCTTCACATTTCAACGTAAGTTGTTGAATGTGAGCATCTAAGCTAAGGTTTTGAGCAATGAGATTTTCATTAGAAATGCGCAATTCCTTAACTTGAGAGAGAAGTGTGTCTCTCTCACAAGTGTCATAAACATGCCTTTCATCATGAACTACACTTGCAATAACTAGTTCATGCAATCTACTCTTAGCAATTTTATATTTTGCTTTTAATTTATTATAAGAGTTGATGCACTTACTAGCCTTTTCGGAGACCAGGTCAAAATTGATCTTGAGCTCCTCGTATGAGATCTTTTCTTCCTCGATCTCAACAACAACATCGTCATCCTTGCAAGAGCTTGATGACGACTTCTCCTCCTTAGCCGTGAGGCACGAATCCTCATAGGAATTGTATGCGTCAAGCCAAGCATCCAACTCTTCTTCGTTTAATCCGGAGGGGATAGGTGTAGGACCATCCATGGCTACAAAGCATGCGTGAGCATCCTCATTTGTATCTTCTTCTTTGTTACTAGAAGTGTCCTCACTCGAATCATCAAAAGTCCCGACAAGTCCCGTCTTGTGATTTTTGGACTTGGACCATCATTTCCAATACTTCTTCCCTTTACCCTTGTAAGTTTCTTTGATGGGTTTGGAAGGGCATTCGGTGGACAAGTGACCTTTTCCACTGCAAGTGTAACAAGTAGGAACCTTGTTAGAATTGGAAGCAAACTTTGACAAAGACTTACCTTGCTTGCATTTGAGGAAAGCTTTGAATTGCTCGGCAAGATCCTCAATTTCTTCTCCACTTGCATCTTCTTGCTCATCTTCTTCGCTAGGAGCTTCTCGATGGAATTTCCTCCTCCACTTGATTGGCTCCTCCTTGGTATGGAATGCAATCCCCTTTTGCTTCTCTAGCTTCTCGGGCTTTGTTGGTTGGATCTCCTTCTTGTGTTGAAGCTTTACTTCATACGCCATGAGATTTCCAATGCATTCCTCAATGGTATATTTGGACGTGTCATAAGACTCCAAAATTCCGTTGGCCTTTGACTCCCAACGAGGTGTGAGCGAGTCTAGGATCTTCTCTACACGATCCTCTTGGGAAATCGTCTTCCCGAGACCCTCCAATGCGTTCACGATATCGGTGAACCTTGTAAACATCTCTGAAATGCTTTCGCCTTCCTGCATCTTAAACATTTCATATTTAGATATAAACACAGTTTGTTTAGATTTCTTTACCTTCGTTGTCCCTTCATGACAAATCTCCAGGGTGTGCCAAATATCATTTGCCGTTTTGCACATAGAGATGCGGTTGCACTCACTAGCTGAGAGAGCGCAATGTAATGCATTCATAGCTCTCGCATTGAACTTGATTGAGTCCTTCTCCGCCTTTTTCCTTGAAGCCGCGGGAGTAGTGGGCTTCCCAAATGGCACCTCCGTGATGTCCCAAAGGTCTTGACCCTTCATGTAGATCATCATTCTGATCTTCCAACTTGGGTAGTTGGTTCCGTTGAAGAGTGGCGGTCGAACGGTTGAGTGACCTTCTTCATGAGACGTGGATGAGGCGTTGAATGCCATCGTTGTAGTATGCTTTAACCTCGCTCTGATACCAATTGTAGGGATCGTCTAACCCTTGCAATACTAACAACACACACTAGAGGGGGGTGAATAGTGTAATGGCAATAAAATTGTCCAATTAAAATTTAACTTGCAAATGCGGAATTATAAATGCAAGGGGAATTAAATGGCACAATCATTCCAAACGCAAACACAAAGTTTTACCCTGGTTCCCCAAACTTGGGTACATCCAGCCACACCAATATTCACTATAATCCCACATAGAGAAGTGAATACAAATCTCACAAGGAGATACCCCACAAAGAGGATTTATGCCCTACACAAGGACCCAACCAATCCTACACAAGGATCAAGACTCCCACAGAGAGAATCACTAACTCCCACTCAGAGAATTAGGGTTAGCCCTACACTAGGACACTAGAACTCCCACAAAGTGAGTTAATTCCCACAAAGAGAATTCCCTAGTCCCACAAAGAGACAACCTCCCACAAAGAGAGAAACTCCCACAAAGAGAGTATCCTAATCCCACAAAGATAAATAGGAAAACAAATTACACCCTGTAAAGTAAATACTCTTACATATGCCTTGAGATGCTTACTCATGAATGAATGCAAGGCATGGAAGAGGATCTCCAAGTGTTGGAATATGCTTGAGAGCACTTGGATGATTTCCCTTGAGCTGGACTTCAATGCATGGAGGAAGATGAATGCTCAATGGAGGGAAATGAGGGAGCTTGAGAGTGGCTTAAAAGATCTCTTGAGATTTTCTATAGAGTCAAGAGTTATCAAGTGTTGTCAAGAAGTCTCAAGTGATGGCAGCACACTCATATATATAGGAATCCTATATCAAGCCCAGAAACCCAAAGAAACAGCCAAATAATCAAATCTACAACGGCTAGAAACTGGGTGAAAACGACAGGAACAGTCGACTGATGATCATAAGACGGTCGACTGATCAACGGCTAAAAAATATCCAACGGCTATAATCTGAGCCAGGACAGTCGACTGACGAAGTCAATACAGTCGACTGACAAACAAGACAGGCGCCTGTTAAACCTTCAGCAGACAACTGCAGCAGGGGATGGATCGAAACAGAGAGCTGCACTCTTTCTCCAATTCTTCGCACATGCGACTGATGTTAATACTACAGTCGACTGTCAAATAGTCAGGCGACTATACATTCTTCATCAGTCGACTATTGTAAAGTATGGAGAGAAGACATAGAGATGCAGAGATTGCACTTACGCTAGACAGGCGACTGTTGGCCAAATCTCAGGCGACTGTAAATATACAGGCGACTGAAAACTGATCGACAGGCGACTGTGCGTAAAGCTCAAGTTTGAGTCAATTGAAATGTTGACTTGAGCTGTGCATATCAGGCGACTGTAGAAGGATCTACAGGCGACTGGAAATCACCCAGTCGGCTGTGTTTCCTTCGTCAGGCGACTGACGAAAAGCCAGAGACTCCAAGTGAGTCTTTGGACAGAGTGAACCTATTGGGTTGGATTCTATGATAATCCTAAGGTTCACTAAGATGGTTAAATGCATGTGCATGAATGAGCAAACCATCTATCAAGGCATTACATCAACCCTAGACTCAAAAGATAGAGAAAGCAATAAAGTAAATTACATGGATTACAATGCTTTCTTAAGAGTCTAAGTCTTCAATCTTGATGCCTTGATTGAGCTCCACCATCTCCAAGCTTTGGCACTCCTTGAGTCCAAACTTTGGCCCTTCTTCACATGATGTCCATCCTTACATCAAGTGATTAGTCTCCAAGAAAGATATCCTTGAAATAAACTGAGAGACTAAAACATGAGATTCATTAGCAACAACATAATGTTGTGATCATCATCAAAATAAGATTGGTATGAAACACCAATACTCAACAAAACCCCAAATCACAAGTTTAGCTTTGAACTTTTCTATTGAACCATCAGGTCTCATCTTTTTCTTGAAGATCCATTTACTACTGATGGGTCTACTACCTTTAGGTAAATCAGACAATTCCCACGTTTGGTTAGAAATAATAGAATCAAGCTCTCTTTTAATAGCATCTTTCCAAAAACTAGCATCAATTGTAACGGCCTATTTCTATCGTACCTTCTTCGTGCACGTGCTTTTGATCGTGCACGTGTTTATTTTAGACTTTATTTGTTTTTGAACGTTTTTGTGTGATATGTCGTCGTGATCGTCTCTAAAAGTATTAGATTGTGGAACAACTTTGGAACGATATATCTCGAGTCGTTCTTCCGTGATACTAACTTATTTGACGTGACGTCGCGACTTTCTGTTTTGACGCGAGACGTTTCTATTTTTAGTTTCGTCCCTCGACGTTGAAATTTAGATCCGTCTTCTCCACGCTCTTTCTTTAGTCGTCCCGAACACCCCAGAATTATGTTACAATTTTTGGACTTAATTTGACCTATTTTCCATTTTTTTGAAAGTTTTAAATGATTTTAAAACCTATTTTTATAAGAGTTTTAATTACAACAAAATTCCTATATTATAATAACGCTTTAAAGAATTTTTAGACCAAATTTCAGAATTTTTGGCCGCACCCATCTTGCGTGAGGGAGAGGAGAGCAATTTTAAATTATATTAATTATTTTAATTATTTTAATTACGTTTTTCTTAACCCAAACCATAACCCTAACTCTTTTCTATTTAAATAAACCCTAGGCTAGGTTATTTTCGCAGCCACACAAACCCTAGCCGTCAAAAACCCCTTCCCGACGTTCGTCGCAACGTTGCGACGATCGCCAGTGCACGACCGGAGCCAACCCCCGCATTTCCTAGCGCACGACCGGCGCTCCGCTCCGCAGCGCCGCTTGCAACGCTCCGCTTCAAGCGCCCCCGTTGTCGCCCGCTCCGACCGAGAGCACCGCTCGGTCAGACCGAGCGCCCGCTCCGCACCCCGCTTCGTTGCCACCGCTCCGCACCCGCTAGCGCCTGACCGAAGCCGCTCCCCGCTCCGACCGAGAGAACAGCCCGCGCTACTCCGCTTCGTTGCAAGCTGCAACGTTGCAGCTTGGCCGCCCCGCTGCGATCGACGGGATCCCTCGGTCTGACCGAGGGAATCCCTCGCACCACGCCCCCGCCTCCGCTGCGCTGCAGCTTGCACGACCGAGAGCTCCTCTCGGTCTGACCGAGAGGAACCCCCGCACCGAAGGTGAACGACCGACAGAACTTCGTCGCAAGTGGGTTTCTCCCACACCAACTTCTGTGGTGGGCCCCCCAAGTGCTCCTGAGGTGTTGTGGGTCCCCCTTGGACCCCTAGCACTGCTGTGGGCCCCACTTGGACGTGCTACTTCGCGAATTTGCCGTCTACGACGTTGCGACACGTCGTAGGCCTTCGTCCCAAGTTCAGACTTTTGGAGAATCGTGCGAGGACCAGATCTGAAGCTGAGGAGTTCTCCGATCAGACACGACATCCATTCTACGTCAAACTCCGGTTCAGGTTGGTTCCCCGAAACTCGTAGAAACCCCCACAATAGCTGACTGAACCCTAAACTAAAAACCGTCAACTTGAACTAAATTTACTTTCCAGCTCCTGTAAAACTTGTACGAACATAGAAAATCGACGAACGGACTTTGTTGACTGTGCACATAGGATAGATCGTCGATTAGGCTGAAACATCAAAAAGTGACTTTTGACGAATAGGATAGTCCCGAAAATCTAGAAATGAACCATAATAGGATTTGATGAAATTGAGACCTGACACCGTCGCCGTGGCGATATTTCAGACGGACTTCTGTAGACGAGACGCTTGGACGAGACGCTTGGACGAGACGCTTGGACGAGACGCTTCGAGAGGACGACACACTCGCCATCGCAGGCAAGTGTACCCACTTGCGTTTTTGACCGTGCTTTGGTCTTAGATTGCTAGAACTGTTAGACTGTGAATGTATAGAACCGGACGTGAAATGATAGCGTCTGGGACGCTCCTGACGGTTCAGACTTGACGACGAAGTCTGAGCCTGACAACAACAACTTTTTAATGATGTAGGGCTATCATGTGTGTGCGTGTGTGTAGACACCCTAGAATAACCCTTCCTGTCTTGTCACGTCCCGTCCCGTCTTGCACAGCCCGCTGGGCAATAGGGCACTCGCCGAGTGATCCCTTGTACTGATTCACAGCCTGCGGGCAATAGGGCACTCTCCAAGTCAGAGAGAGTGATCCCTTGTACTGATACACAGCCCGAGGGCAATAGGGCACTCTCCAAGCTAGAGAGAGTGATCCCTTGTACGGATTCTCAGCCTGCGGGCAATAGGGCACTCGCCAAGCTAGAGCGAGTGATCCCTTGTACTGGTGTCATGTCTTGTCTTGTCTTGGGGTATGGTGTTGGGTTGAGCGTGCGCACGGCAAGAGGGTCTGATCCCCCTCGAACCGTAAGACGTGAACCCTTTCGTGTCTCACTTGTCTTGTCCTGCCTTGTTTCCGTCACGTCCCGTCTTGTCTTGACACATGTGGTTAGTCCCGTAGTTGGTAGCACACGCTACGACTACTACTTGTCCCGTTTTACTTTCCTGCTGCGTTACTTCCTGTCGTGTTACTCTGTTATAACCACAGCATGCTAATCAACCAGTAAATTGTTGTGTAAAAGAACCTCAGCATGCTAATCAACCAGTAAACCGTTGTTTAAAGTTCGGTGCACTTGCAGTAAAGTCTAACCCTTCTTGTAGACTTTACCTGACGTACAGTTCCTTTTTCTTGGGTGCTGTACGTCAGGTGTTCAGCCAGAGATCGTGGGGGAGGCAGACTCGCTGGAGTATGAGGAGCCGAGGACGTCGACCCAGAGCACGTGCCTGACGAGGACCAGACCTTGAGGTCTTTTTAGTCGCCACTTTCAGAGGTTACTACTTTCAGTTTTCTTTTAGATAGTTTGTTGCCACGCTTAGGCTTCTTTTTAGACTTTGTACTTGTTGGATATCATATCTCTAATTTAATGAATGCAAATTTCTTTTCTGTACTTTTGTTGTTTCGAACTATAAAAATGCAAGAACCTGAAAAGTCTTTTAAAATGGTACCCCTACAGACGCTTATTGGGTCCGAGCTTCTAAAGCTCTGGCCTAAGCGGGCCTCGTCACGTTTCGCTTCCGTCCATTTTGGGAAGCGGGGCGTGACAGGTTTTAGTGGTGGCCCATGCAGGTCATGCAAAAGTTCGGAACAATAAAAGTACCACATTCATTTGATATCCACGTACAAGTCTGAATTGGTTTCCAAGTCTTAGATAGTAGGAAGACTTAGGTAGACGTCCCAGGTTGATAGTCGGATGCCTTGGTTAAGACTTAGTCGTCCTCGTCCTAGACTATTTTAGCATCCCCATTTGATCCTGATCATATTAGATATCTAGAGTCTTTCCTTTAGTTAGTCGCTCGCCCAGCTCCATCGTCTTCGGGCCCAGCAGAACGTAACCTCGATTTTCTTAGAAACCTTCTCTTTAGATCATGATTATATTCTAGCTCATTAGGAAGTTTTATAGCTGAGTTATCCTAAATCTTTAGACGACCCGATGATTAGAACCCTTGTCCTCTAGCATCCCTCTGATCCTTGCAAATTTTGTGCTATCGACCATAGAGTCCCATCGTAGCTCTTCACGATTCATATCGTACGCATAATCTTCATGCGATCATTTTTTCCTTCCTCCCGATTCTCGTGATCGTTTCCTGACGATCATCATCGATCTTTCGAATCCCTTCCTTGACAAATTCTACCTTCCCCAAAATTATTTTCGACTTTCCTTATTAAGTTTTCGCTCTAGCCTGATTTCTTTGAAAACCCATATATTATATATTTAAAATTTGTTGTTTTGGATCGAGTTAAAACTTTTAATTGACTTGGAGGTTTCTTGGACGTAAAAATTTTAAGTCAATATCTCGCACTCGTTTTAAATCATTATTCCTCAAATTCAGTTTTTATTTGCCTTGTTTCTAAAATATATATATTACTTTTATAAACTACACAATTTATTTCTACTATCTTGTACTTATTTTCGAATTTTTCCCTTTCCCAAAACCTGCTTCCTTTAAAAGTATTTTCGAAATTCATTATTAAATTCTCCGCCCAGTTTGACTTCTTTGAAAACTTTTATTAATTATTTAAAATTTCTTATCTTCTGTTGAGTTAAAATTCTTTCGCAAATTTTGAAACCTTTCGGTCGTGAAAGTTTTAAGTTACGACCTCGTACTTATTTTCGAATCAGTATCCATCGTATTTTAGTTTTAAAACTTTGTTACCATTTCGGGAATTCAATATATCATTTTTCTAACCTAAGAAATTTACTTTTAACCATTTACGTACGTACTTTAGAATATTTTTCTAAAACAAAGGGGGATTTTAAATTTCTTTACATATAAACATCTCTATGTTCATCGTGCTCATACTTCAAGAACCTTTGTTTAAATTCATTTTCATCTGCAAAACAATCGCCATCTCATCCTACTTTTATTTCTTTTATTTCTTGTTTTCGAAACCCATTATTAAATTCTTCGCTCGGTTTAACTCCCTTGAAAACCCTTTATTATATATATAGTTAAAATTTATCGCTTTTCGGTTGAAAGTTCCTTCTTAGATTTTGAAATCTCCTTGGTCGTCAATTTTCAAGTTACTATCTGGTAATTATTTCAAATCGGTATCTTTCATGTTTTCATTTTCAAAACCGTGTTAACATTTTGATAATTCAATTTATATTTTTCTGGGCTACAAGATCTATTTCTAAATCACTTACCGTGCACACTTTTTAAAATATTTTTTTCTAAACTAGGGGGAACTTCAATTATTTTATTATTATTATATTTGTTCTATGTTTCTCGTGACCACATTTCAAAATCTTTGTGTAAACTTATTTTTTCATTTACGGAACAATCGTTTTACACCCAACCAATTACCTCCTTATCTTGCCTTATTTGAACTCGTTCCTTCCGATCTTATTTCGTTCCGCTTTTGATTTAGTTTTCCTTCCTTCTTTTATCTAGACATCAGACCTTGTAGATATCCATGTTATCTCAGGTTTAGGAGTAGGCCCTTTGGTAGGTGATGTCGTCATGGTGCATGAGTTTAGGTAGAGTGCGTAGACCCATATGAATGTGTGTTCTTTAGGATCCCGATGATTGCCTTTTGTGTCTTGAATGTGTACTCGGCGTTAACCATGGTATGCTGGAAGTTGTCTGAATGACGGTATTCATACTTATATGAATGGCATCATCCAGGCAGATCCTTAGACTTAGTTTTAGTTTTAATGAATGGTTGTATGTGACTGTATCAAAAAAACCTTGTTTTCTTTAAACCAAATCTTTAAAGCTTTAAAACTAGTTCACAAGATCACAAATCACTTAACCTCCCTCATCCATTACCGCAACACCACACGTTTTTCCCAAATGTTTTAAAATATTTCTTTGGCCTTAAGTCTCTCTTTCTCTTCTCTTCTTTCTCCCTTAAACAAAATTTTCGTGTTTATGGTTGTTATATTAATTGGGCCTAGCTGTTATCGTTATATGATTTTTGGTTGTAGGCAGGCTTGGAGTGAGATGAGTTTTATTATGGGAATGATTAATTGATTTTGGGAACACAAGGATGATGGATTAGAATATCTTTTGGATAAAAAGAATGGACTGTCCAAAGACTTGTTTACAAAACCGGAGTGTGGCAGACTCAATGGAGAATTCTGTTTGAATGAGATTAAATGCGAGGAGATGATGACTCATCAGACTTGAGGCTTAGACGGGTAGTAGATAGGAGTAACTGCTGGGAATAGTATGAGTCAGGATGATCATGAGATTGAGTAGAGCTTATATTAGCATTGAGACTGATTGATGAATTGACGTGAGAAGACTTTGAGAATAACACGACGTGTGGAGATAAATGGATGATTAGGCAGTCGGACTTAATGTTGGTTGGGATTAGTTATAGTGAGTAGGATGAGGGGTAATTCTGACAGATCAATTATTTGGTGGATGAATTTATGGGGAGATATGACGAGAAAGTATTGAAGACACGACGATTGCTGATTGGTGAAGGTATTATAGGATAGACAAATGTTTTTGTCTTGGATTGGTGGATGGCTATAATCTCTTTTTGGAGATTTATTAATGTTGGGAAAAGATTTAGAAATTCAAAAGATATTAATGAGTGATGAAGATGTTTAGTGAAGTGGTACGATATCAGAAGATGATTATTATTTTTATGAGAACTGGGAGTTGGGAATTTGAGCAGTAGTGATGGGTCTATAGTTAAGTAATAGGAAGAGAGTTTAGTCGTGGCTTGCCCAGTGAAAAGATGGACTAGGATGGATTATTGAGGAACGTTGTTCGAAGTTACAGGATTAGAAATCTTTATGAGTAGATATGATAGTTGCGGGTATAAGGTTATATGGGTAATTATAACTAGTGTGAGTGATTCCGAGGGCGGAATCATTTCTAAGGTGGGTAGAATGTAACGGCCTGTTTCTATCGTACCTTCTTCATGCACGTGCTTTTGATCGTGCACGTGTTTATTTTAGACTTTATTTGTTTTTGAACGTTTTTGTGTGATATGTCGTCGTGATCGTCTCTGAAAGTATTAGATTGTGGAACAACTTTGGAACGATATATCTCGAGTCGTTCTTCCGCGATACTAACTTATTTGACGTGACGTCGCGACTTTCTGTTTTGACGCGAGACGTTTCTATTTTTAGTTTCGTCCCTCGACGTCGAAATTTAGATCCGTCTTCTCCAGGCTCTTTCTTTAGTCGTCCCGAACACCCCAGAATTATGTTACAATTTTTGGACTTAATTTGACCTATTTTCCATTTTTTTGAAAGTTTTAAATAATTTTAAAACCTATTTTTATAAGAGTTTTAATTACAACAAAATTCCTATATTATAATAACGCTTTAAAGAATTTTTAGACCAAATTTCAGAATTTTTGGCCGCACCCATCTTGCGTGAGGGGTAGGAGAGCAATTTTAAATTATATTAATTATTTTAATTATTTTAATTACGTTTTTCTTAACCCAAACCCTAACCCTAACTCTTTTCTATTTAAATAAACCCTAGGCTAGGTTATTTTCGCAGCCACACAAACCCTAGCCGTCAAAAAACCCTTCCCGACGTTCGTCGCAACGTTGCGACGATCGCCAGTGCACGACCGGAGCCAACCCCCGCATTTCCTAGCACACGACCGGCGCTCCGCTCCGCAACGCCGCTTGCAACGCTCCGCTGCAAGCGCCCCCGTTGTCGCCCGCTCCGACCGAGAGCACCGCTCGGTCAGACCGAGCGCCCGCTCCGCACCCCGCTTCGTTTCCACCGCTCCGCACCCGCTAGCGCCTGACCGAAGCCGCTCCCCGCTCCGACCGAGAGAACAGCCCGCGCTGCTCCGCTTCGTTGCAAGCTGCAACGTTGCAGCTTGGCCGCCCCGCTGCGACCGACAGGATCCCTCGGTCTGACCGAGGGAATCCCTTGCACCGCACCACGCCCCCGCCTCCGCTGCGCTGCAGCTTGCACGACCGAGAGCTCCTCTCGGTCTGACCGAGAGGAACCCCCGCACCGAAGGTGAACGACCGACAGAACTTCGTCGCAAGTGGGTTTCTTCCACACCAAATTCTGTGCTGGGCCCCCCAAGTGCTCCTGAGGTGTTGTCGGTCCCCCTTGGACCCCTAGCACTGCTGTGGGCCCCACTTGGACGTGCTACTTCGCGAATTTGCCGTCTACGACGTTGCGACACATCGTAGGCCTTCGTCGCAAGTTCAGACTTTTGGAGAATCGTGCGAGGACCAAATCTGAAGCTGAGGAGTTCTCCGATCAGACACGACATCCATTCTACGTCAAACTCCGGTTCCGGTTGGTTCCCCGAAACTCGTAGAAACCCCCACAATAGCTGACTGAATCCTAAACTAAAAACCGTCAACTTGAACTAAATTTACTTTCCAGCTCCTGTAAAACGTTGTACGAACATAGAAAATCGACGAACGGACTTTGTTGACTGTGAACATAGGATAGATCGTCGATTAGGCTGAAACATCAAAAAGTGACTTTTGACGAATAGGATAGTCCCGAAAATCTAGAAACGAACCATAATAGGATTTGATGAAATTGAGACCTGACACCGTCGCCGTGGCGATATTTCAGACGGACTTCTGCAGACGAGACGCTTGGACGAGACGCTTGGACGAGACGCTTGGACGAGACGCTTCGAGAGGACGACACACTCGCCATCGCAGGCAAGTGTACCCACTTGCGTTTTTGACCGTGCTTTGGTCTTAGATTGCTAGAACTGTTAGACTGTGAATGTATAGAATCGGACGTGAAATGATAGCGTCCGGGACGCTCCTGACGGCTCAGACTTGACGACGAAGTCTGAGCCTGACAACAATAACTTTTTAATGATGTAGGGCTATCATGTGTGTGCGTGTGTGTGGACACCCTAGAATAACCCTTCCTGTCTTGTCACGTCCTGTCCCGTCTTGCACAGCCCGCTGGGCAATAGGGCACTCGCCGAGTGATCCCTTGTACTGATTCACAGCCTGCGGGCAATAGGGCACTCTCCAAGTCAGAGAGAGTGATCCCTTGTACTGATACACAGCCCGAGGGCAATAGGGCACTCTCCAAGCTAGAGAGAGTGATCCCTTGTACGGATTCTCAGCCTGCGGGCAATAGGGCACTCGCCAAGCTAGAGCGAGTGATCCCTTGTACTGGTGTCATGTCTTGTCTTGTCTTGGGGTATGGGGTTGGGTTGAGCGTGCGCACGGCAAGAGGGTCTGATCCCCCTCGAACCGTAAGACGTGAACCCTTTCGTGTCTCACTTGTCTTGTCCTGCCTTGTTTCCGTCACGTCCCGTCTTGTCTTGACACCTGTAGGTTAGTCCCGTAGTTGGTAGCACACGCTACGACTACTACTTGTCCCGTTTTACTTTCCTGCTGCGTTACTTCCTGTCGTGTTACTCTGTTATAACCACAGCATGCTAATCAACCAGTAAACTGTTGTGTAAAAGAACCTCAGCATGCTAATCAACCAGTAAACCGTTGTTTAAAGTTCGGTGCACTTGCAGTAAAGTCTAACCCTTCTTGTAGACTTTACCTGACGTACAGTTCCTTTTTCTTGGGTGTTGTACGTCAGGTGTTCAGCCAGAGATCGTGGGCGAGGCAGACTCGCTGGAGTACGAGGAGCCGAGGACGTCGACCCAGAGCACGTGCCTGACGAGGACCAGACCTTGAGGTCTTTTTAGTCGCCACTTTCAGAGGTTACTACTTTCAGTTTTCTTTTAGATAGTTTGTTGCCACGCTTAGGCTTCTTTTTAGACTTTGTACTTGTTGGATATCATATCTCTAATTTAATGAATGCAAATTTCTTTTCTGTACTTTTGTTGTTTCGAACTATAAAAATGCAAGAACCTGAAAAGTCTTTTAAAATGGTACCCTTACAGACGCTTATTGGGTCCGAGCTTCTAAAGCTCTGGCCTAAGCGGGCCTCATCACGTTTCGCTTCCGTCCATTTTGGGAAGCGGGGCGTGACATCAATGGATCTCATTGCCTTATCATAAGTTTTTGGGTCTTCTTCTATCATGAAGGCAGATACAAGTTCATCACTGAGCAAATCTTACATGAACTTTCTGATAAGAAAGCAGTAATGAAGTCCGGTCCAAAGTTGGTTTCAGTTCTTTGCCTCGTACTCCTTCTAGGTTCATCATTTATAGTACTAGTAAAAGTAGGACTATATGTATGAATATCATCATATAATGAAGGAGGCGTGGGCATAGAAATATCTGAAGTCATAAGAGACATGGATTCCTTCTTCAAAGGAAAAACATGTTCAAAAAACTCTGCATCTCTAGACTCAGAAATAGAAAGATCTTTTAAAGACATGAATCTATAGGCAGCACTATTATGAGCATAACCAATGAGCACAGTATCATAGGTCTTAGGTCCAATGTTAGACTTCTTAAAGTGAGGTAGACCTACTTTAGCCAAACACCCCTACACTCTAAGAAAATTCAGGTTGGGAGTAAATCCTTTCCACATCTCATAAGGTCTCTTGTCTAGTTTCTTATGAGGTACACGGTTAAGAACATGACAAGCTGAGAGAATAGCTTCCCCCCACATGTCATTAGACATCCCTGAACTCAAAAGCATAGCATTCATCATTTTCTTCATGGTTTTGTTCTTACATTCGGCTATACCATTTTGTTGTGGTAAATATGGGGCACTAAACTCATGTATAATCCCATTTTTTCTCACAAAAATCCTTAAAGGTGTTGGTACTATATTCTCCACCTCTGTCAATCCTAACTCTCTTGATTTTCTTATCAAGTTGGTTTTCTACTCCGTCCTTGTATATAATAAACATCTCTTCTACTTTATCTTTAGGTCTAAGAAGATACACCCTAGTGACCCTAGAGTAATCATAAATTTCCTCCTTGGCTAGCATCGAAACTCCAACCCCCAACCATCTCCGCTTAATTTTTTCATGTCTGATTCTTTCAATTTGATATTCATCTCATTCACAAAGTTACATACATTTAAGAATTAGAAAACTTTCAAATACTAGTAGTCCATTTCCATGCAGAGTGGGTTTTCAACTTTTAATTCATTACTAGTTAAAACTTAGCAGACCAAGTACTTCATCAAAACATCTCAAGGAACATCAATCAGAAAAATAGCACATATGGTTTTATATGAATATTAAAATTTCTCACATAAGTGTATGTTTGACATATGCAAGAGTAGGAGGTCAATAAAGAACTAAGGCCGGTGAACATGGAAACTTGTGTCAAATTCTCACATAGACACAGAGTTATATATGCACAAATAATCTCTCCTGAGTCCGATAAGGTAATCCTCCAAATCCACAAATAATCTCTCCTCAAATTCACAGACACAAAGGAACGCAGTTATATATGCATGTTTCTACTGCACTATCATATTTATTAACCCAAACACCGAATATATTTTTTCTACTAACAATTTGATGGGATGCAAAGTTCAGCTCATGCATTCTTGTAATAACAAAAGATGATGATAGCTACATTTCATTAGGATCGCAAAGCTAATATGATTTAAACTGCAAGAATTTACTGCTCAGTTGAACACTACAATTTTCCGCATAAGAACGATATGATTTAGAGTCATATTAATATTCAAATATACCCAAGTACTTAAACAGATATTGCATAGTTAGAGTTGCTTCATTCTGAAGAGCTTTGTAGTGTAAAATGTACATGATCGACTTCTTCAATACCAATCGGACTAAAAGTTGTGTTAAGCTACGCGAGTAAGTCACAGCAGTAGCAACTCGATAAATCAGCAATATCAGTAAGTTGTATCGTTTGACTGTAACAATATTAAGATATCCAAATATTTGTTTATGAGGTCTCACTGTGCATATAAATGAAGTTTATGGGGCACAAAAAATATATCAAGTCGCAAACTTCTACTCATTGCTTGCAATGGTAGCCAAAGTATAATACCGGATTAATTGCTTTCAAATTGTAGGAAAAATAGGTAGAATACCGTGGCTATACGAGGAGGATCAGAGAAACAGAGTACTTATCAAAAGAGTTTCAAGGCAGTGTCGTGGGAAGACCACTGACTCAAAAGCAATTACGGCTCGACCTCGATGGTAATCGATAGCGCCGGTTGCTCCCCAATGTTAACACAACAGCCTCTATATGCGTCCACTCGCGGGTAGAAGCTTTGGAGTTTGCACAATACAGATTTTCCAGGAGTGAGAGAGAAGAAAGTTTTGAGGGAAGAATTCTTTCTGCGTATTTTTCATGTTGTTTCTTGAGGAATGAAGAAGGTATATAAGAATTCAAAATTCAAACGGCCAAATATTAATGTGAATTAAAATGAGGATTTGAATGCTGTGTATTAAAGCAATGCTTTAATCGCATATTAAGGAGGATTTGAATGCTACGTATTAAAGCAAAGCTTTAATCGCATATTAAGGAGAGGATTTGAATGAGACATCAATGTGCTAGGTCCAAAAAAAGAAAGTCATGACATCCAAAAAGAAAAGTCATGCACGTCACATCACGGCCGGCCGGGCGGCGGTGTGGTGGACCCATGACCATGTAGGTCCTCTCCCCTTCACAAAAGTGTCGTATCCCTTGGGGCACAGCCCAAGTCTCTACAACTCCCCTAATAAACTCATCCAAGGCAAATTGCCCAAGCAATATGGGACTAAAAAGAATAGAGTGAATGAAACAAAGGCTTTTGAGAGCCTATTATTTCCAACATCCACTTATCTGTATGTTCCGTGGTCAATCAGCTTGACCTTTTAGATGCTCTTTCCTAAATCATACAGTTGAAGAAGATGAGAGATCATCAAGATAGAGAGTTTAGAAGTAATGATCATCTGGACCAAAAACAATATGCTTGATGGTGGCATGCGTGCGTGTCCTACTAGGAAATCATCCTGCTTGTGGCATGGTCAAATTGAATTTAAAGTTTTACAAATTAATTATAGTTATCCCTAATTTGCCCTTAGTTTAATGGCAGCATTAATTATCATTCACTTTATGCTGCACTTTAATTCAGCAGTTTTCATAAATTTTCGTAAATACCCCCATTAGGTTGGCAAAAATTCATAGCTTATTAATGTAATACTTCTTTATCTATAGTTATTTTAGTCTTGTATTCCATGTTATTGTTGTTGACATGCATGTTTCCATCGGAAGATAAGGATGAGCTCAATAGTAAAAGCTATTTTTCGTATTGCCTAATTTCTGTTCTAAACTACGTGCATTTTTAATAATATTTGGTGAAGTTCCATTCTTCTTCATTTAAAAACTTAATTTCAAAAAATTGCATCCTGTTATGAATCAACTATTGGAGGAGGAACCCTCGGCCCTTTATTTATAGGCAGGATCAGAGAGTAATAAGATAAGATACGTAGATATGGGCGTATCTCTAAGATACCCACAATCCTAACCAACTATGGTTCATATCCATTCACAACACTCCCCCTTATCCAGCCATAGGTGTGGACTCTGCTCATGAATACTTTAGGATTCTGAGCATAGTAAGAGTCTCACATGGGGTGGATACTTCAGGATCCAGAGTTGGTGAGGTTTGCCTCGTTAAAGCCTTTAGCTATTGAAAACCCTGTGGGAGAAACCATAGTTAAGGAAAAAGAGTACAAACGCTCTTTAACTCCTCCTGATCTGTACAAGTGACTCTGCTCGTGAATACTTCTGGATTCTGAGCGTCACAGAGGGGTGGATACTTCAGGATCCAGAGTTGATGTGACTTGCCTCGTTAAAACCTTTGGCTATGGAAAACCCAGTGGGAAAAACCATAGCTAAGGGAAAAGAGTACAAATTCCCTCAACTTCCCCTGATGTGTAAAAGCTCTTAGGCTTTCAGATCTCTTAGGCTTATCTCATCACTCCTATTTACAACATTCCGAAAATATACACAGATTACAAAGTTATCACAATTAAGCAGCTGCTGAATCCAGAAACTCTGGAGAGGTGTGCTAAGTATCATCGCCTCTGATGTGGTCTTCAGACTATGTGGTCAGCTCCACAATACCAGCCTCTATCCCAATCATCACTGGGATGTGATGTACCAGCAGGTGCCCTCAAATACACCATTGGTGTGGTGAGGATCTCGGAATGATAGGATGATGTTGCCTTCATAAGTTGCTTTGCAGATCTACAGTAGATGGCCATCCAACTGTGGGTATTCGTTCTGTGATTTCTCAGTATATGGACCTGACCTGTAACCTGCATTTGCATAAACATTGGAGGATGATACTTCATATTGTAAGTCCAAATCTTTCGACCCTTGGAGGAAGTGCAGAAAGCTTAACTCCGGTCTAATGGCCCTTTTAAGTGCCAACTATCTCTGGCTAATGAGTTTACTGCAACTGCTATATCGGGACACGTGCAGTTAGCTAGGAGTGTCTGATTGCACTTAGATAATGGACTTTAGGACCAGTTATATCCTCCCCCTCTTCCAGCGATAGGAAAGGTTCTTTTTTACATCCATTAAGTATACTACCATAGGTGTACTTTGGATGACAATGGTCCTTTTAATTTCTCTAACGCACTTCTGGGCGTATGTAACAGGATTCAATGAGACATGACTTTATATTTGCCTAGGTCTTTTTATTTCATGTTTAAAAGTCAGGCTTGAAAAAATGTTTTGGTTTTCTCTTCGGGAGATCCGATGAGATTTTAGTTGTTTACAACTATGATCTCAAATCCTGCTCTTTGCTCAGATGCAAAGACAACCCTCAGTAGGAATCATTACTTTGTCAAGCGATTCTCTTGGTTGTACATTATTATTATTGTTTTTCTTCAATAGAATAAACGTCCCAAAGTCTATTCAGGCATTTAAGGAAATTTGGAAATTATCATTACCAAGATATCCACGAAGGTATGCCGTCACAACATCCAATAACAGCATATCTAAAATTTTCCTTCGCCAAATCGTATGGTATTCGCTTTTGATAACTTAGGGAGACTGATGCATCATTTATGAGGCATGCTCATTTTAATTTGTTCGATCCCTACTTTCAGCGAAATTTTCCTTAGGCTATAGCTTGTACCTTGTAGCATATGATTTTATATTTATTTTTCTTATGTGTTCAATACTTTATTTTGTCCACAAGTTTGACACCTTTTGGCGTCTGGACTTCAGGTCCGAACATTTCACGTTTCATAAGTAAGTCCAGCTCATCTTTTATTGCATCGTTCCACATTTGGCCAATCTCTACGTTTGCAGTCTAGCAACGGAGTATGAAAAGATAATTTATAAATATAATCGCTTTTGTAATGTATATGGCAATATGATACGTGAATACATTGTCGATAATTTATGTTCTATCTGTCTAACACCTCCCCAATACGTATAACATTTACTTTCAATTTCACTTTTTCCCGGCAGTTCCTCTGCAGTGGATTCCGGGAAGGGTGAGGGTGTGGACATGAGCTCATTATCCTGTGGTAGTATTGTCTTAAGGTCTCCAGGAGTTTCTGTCCTTGGAGCCTGGTGGTCTGCCTCTTTTCTGTTGAGGATCAGCCACTTCTGCTGCTGGTGGATTGCATCCATTCTCGGAGATGTCAATCCTAGCTGGAGTTTTTGCAGCGAGGATGTGTGATCTGACAATCTTCTGATTGTCAGTAAATGAGTTCGGTAAGTGGTGAACATTGTTCTGAGGAGGATCTGCAGGATCGGATCTTCACATTTGTTTTGTTACCGAATCATAGTGGGTCAAGCTTTTTGTATCACATGTTATAATTTACTTCGCGCCAGATTTTCCAGTATCTGGGCCTATTTTGGGGAAACTCGTCTCATCGAAATCACAGTCTTCAAGATGTGCCTTAAATGTGTCCACGTTTGGGGTTCTAGGTATCTTATAAGTGAGGGTGAGTCAAAACATGCATGGATACCTAGGCGACGTTGAGGACCATTTTGGTCCTCTGTGGTGGTGCAATGGGGATTTAAACTGTGCGACCGAAGATTCTCAGATGAGAAATGTTCGGTGGCATTTCATATGCAAGTTGCATTGGAGACTCTGACCTCCAGAGGGTCTTTTATTTACGATGCAGCATGCAAAATTTGCATGTCCCCATGCATCCATCGGCAATCGAAATTTAATGGACGTTCAATCCAGTGGAGTCTACTTATCAGTGACTCTGCTGACCCATTTTGGGTATGAACATGCGGCACTGTATGTTCATTTTCTATTCCCGTTGCTTGGCAGTACTCTTGAAATGACCGGAAAGTATATTTCCCAACATTAACTAGACTTATTTTCTATATTTAATTGTCTGGGAAATGTGCCCGCAACATTTTTATTTTTGTGCCAATAGCTTTGGAAAAGCTAAGTTGCGGGTCTGTAATAGACACACATACGAATATTCTGAGGATGCATTTATCAGTACAATGAAGTACCGAAATAGCCCACTAGGGGGTGGATTTTATCCACATCTATCTCCATATATTCTTTTTTAGGAAGTGTGGAGATTCTTTTTCAACTTTTCGTAGAGATGGCCTTGTAATTAGTTTTCCCTTAAAGCAAGGGATGCGAGGGAATTCTCCCTTCTGAAGAATCTTCTGGTTCTTTAAGTCCTACCCATAGGATAAGATGTGGTGTATCATCACTAATCCAGGGTGGCCAAGTCTATCATGATAGAGTAAAAACTTGGTTGATGTCAGGCACTTCAGGTGCTCCGTTTAATTCTGCTTCCTTTCTCCGAATCTTTGTATGGTAGATGCCTGTAAGGCTATCAAAACGTTCAAGTATGGATTT
This sequence comes from Scilla litardierei, assembly GCA_030789695.1. NCBI lineage: Eukaryota > Viridiplantae > Streptophyta > Magnoliopsida > Asparagales > Asparagaceae > Scilla > Scilla litardierei. The sequence goes on from CM061142.1 coordinate 450,038,513, forward strand.
TACTCCTTTTTCTTGAGACGTTACATACAGTAATTTGTTTTTTATTTACATTTGATGTTTTCAAATGGAATCCGTTGAAACGGATGTCCTTGAAACTTAGAAAGTTTCTTTTGGAATTCAGAGAGATTAGTGCATCCTTTATTTTTGTTTCTGTGTCATTTGGGGGCAACAGTGTTGCATTCCCTGGATCTTCAATATGGCCTTGATGTTGGGCTTTATATTGAAAGATCGCATGTGTTTTATTGTCTACTAATCAGGCATGAGAGCAGTTCATCTATTAAAAGATGAATCATATAGGCACATGTATTTTCAGATAAACATTTTTATTCAAAACAAATTACGTAATTCAAATGCTCTCATAATATGAAATGTTCTAAACAATTTGCTAAGATAAAAATAGAAGGCTAATCAAGCAGGTCATCATGTTCGAAGTTGTCAGCTGTATACTTGACTGGAGCATCAGAGGTCATCAGGTTTGTTTCAGCTTTATATTTCTTGTTTACTTTATACAAATCCTGGAGATGCTGCAGAGTTCGGCACACTCTGGACCAGTGGCCTTTCATGCAACAGCTATGGCACTGGTCTTCCCATTCCCTCTTTGGTGGGGGTGCATCATTCCTATTGTTGTCATTTCTGCGCCATGTGAACTTCTGCTTACTTTCATTTCTTTGCTGCTATACTTGGCCCCTAGCCTTTTTGTTTTGTCCCCCTTTCTGTGGTCTTTCTTTTCGTTTATTGTCTCTCTTATTTTTGGAAAAAGAAGAGGTATTGTGAGCTTCTGGTAGGGGGCAGTGCCAGGGGCGCATGTTGTGAGTGGCGAGGAGAAGCTCTCTGTTTTATTCGGCCATGAGTAAACATGACAGCAGCTCAGAATACTTGGTGAACTTGAGTTCACGGTATTGCTGCATTAGTATCGCATCTTTTTCATGGAAGGACGTATACGTCTTTTCCAGCATGCGATATTCTGAGACTTTTTCACCACACAACTTCAGGCGTGAGGTGATGCTAAAAAGAGCTGAGTTGTACTCAGCTATGGACTTAAAGTCCTGCAGTCTCAGGTTCTTCCACCCATATCGTGCCTTTGGGAGTATAACATCGTTCTGATGTTTATACCTATCCTCAAGGGCAGTCCATAGCTCAAGTGGATCTTCGACCGTAAGGTATCAGCCTTTAGGGTCTTGTCCACATGGCGGTGAATACAGATAATGGCTTGCGCCTTTTCTATATCGCTTACATTTTCATTATTAGTCACAGCAGAAATGAGGGGCTTTGTCCGTCAATGAAACTTCACATCGAGCTGCCAGATCAGATAGTTTCTTCCTGATGCATCCAGCACTTCGAAATCGACACTTGCGATTTTAGCCATTTTATCTAGCAGAGCACAAATTTGCATGAATTAATAATTTAAACAATAAACATTTTCATGCGGATGCAATTTTTATATGAAGAGCTAATTGCGTGGATCGGTCAGTCCCACATAAATAAAAAGTCCAAAATCCATTACAGTCCATATTACACAAATGAAAAGCTTTAAACAGAATTACAACTTTGGAAACCTCGTGGGTCCCATATAAGATCTTCAGCTTCAAGTGTGGCCTCCGTCTCCATGGAAAGTAGTCTTTTGTCTTTGACATTTACATAAATTCCTCCCTACAATTTCTCTCAAAAGTAAAAGTGCAGGAAATAAAATGTGGGACTTAAACAGCCGATCCAAAAACCACAATTAGCCATACATGCAAAAATTTGTGCGCATCAAACATTTTCAGCAGACACTTTCAGCAGACATTTTCAGCAAACATTTTCATCACAAGCATCACATGCATTTAAATTCGCAAAGAGGGATAAACAATTTAATTACTTAATAATTATTAGACCACTGGGTAACGTCATACACCGTTAGGTTAGCTGACTAACGGCAGAGCGGTCGCAAGATCTTCCTAATTATTAAGTTTTAATATTTGTACAACCAAACATAGTTTATCCACAGAACAAGCCAAAAATGATGCGAAGCATATATTAATGATTTTACAGAGGAAATCATTTAATGAAGGGTTGTGCTAGTTGGGTTTACCCAAAGAGATTGGAAAAGAGCCCAATAATTAGACATGTTCTTCGTAAAAGGAAGAGTTTTCCTTTTTAATTTATCCCCATATGACCCCAAAATACCCCTTTTGCCCCATAATTTATCGTGATTTTACATGGATGTTAGGTTCTCCAAAACGCCATTTTAATCAATTTTTAGCCCAACAAGCCTTTCTAAGGCTTATATTTAAGCCCCGTGATTTTTTTTTGAATTAAGCATGCGGGCCCGAGGCCCGCAGTTTGCCTACAGGCTTCAGGCCCGCAAGGATCTTTTTCATTTTTTTGAATCCAACTGGGCTTCTAGCCCAATGAAGCTGAGGGGAGGCGGCTAAGGTTAGCCGTCGCCGCCCCTGGATTGCCGCCGGACGGCGGAAAAAGGGGGGAGGGGCGATCGGTGGCGCCGGCCCCCCTTCGGGGGGTGATCGGCAGCCCTCCTCGCTTCAGGCGGGGGGCAGAGGCGTTAGCCCCCCGCTTCAGGCGGGGGGGCACAGCGGCGGTCCCCCGCTTCAGGGGGGCAGGGCGTGAGGCCCTACGGGCGGCGATGGCGACGGCCCCCCGCTTCAGGCAGGGGGGCAGGGCGTGCGGCCCTTCGGACGGTGACAGCGACGGCCCCCTGCTTCAGGCGGGGGTGCAGGGCGTGCGGCCCTACGGGCGGCGATGGTGGCGACCCCCCGCTTGGGGGGCAGGGGCGGCGAGCGGCAGCACCCTGCTTCAGGCTGGGGGCATCGGCGCCCTACAGGCGCGGGGGTGGTGGCCGGCGACAAAGCCGCCGGCGAGGTCGAGCTAGGGTAAAACCCCAAACTCCAAATATTTACATATATTAACCATGTTAAAACATGATATTTAGACGATAAAGATCGTCGATTTGGGTGATTAGCCCTATTTCCACTCCGATCTTGCAAGATCTATGGATAAACATATCATACGTATGATAAAAACAACATTTTAAGCTAGTTTTACATCTATATCCGTCCTCCGGATATAGCGACGGTTGAACGAAGCCTACGCGGATGACAACACTCGTTTGATGAAGCTTGACGCCGCGCGCATGGATCTCCCGCCTTTCTTCGCTTTTCGCAACGATCGATATTTGTGGAAAAATTTGTTTACTGGCTCGTGCTGATAACGTGTTATGAATCAACTACTGGGGGAGGAACCCCCAGCCCTTTATTTATAGGCAGGATCGGAGAGTAATAAGATACGATACATAGATATGGACGTATCTCTAAGATACCCACAATCCTAACCAACTCTGGTTCATATCCATTCACAACACGTAGCATGATGTCTATTCTAGTAAAAAGCTTAAGATTGCAAACTACTGGAAAAAATATAACCAGAAGAGAGAAAGAGACATTTTTGTGATTTTCCTTAATTTGTTGGAAGAAATCATGCATACATAGACTAGGAGCGTGGCACGTTCCCCACCTTGTGTCCACTCGTGACACGGTTCAATCTATATGCAAGTACGAGAGGATAAAATATCTTCCATTAAATACTTTCGATTAACATGCTGTAGATGGTGCTAAATGAAGACCACGCATATATGGGTTATGGCTGGGCTGGGCTCATAATTTGAATCGTGAGTCAGGGTTTTGGATTTTGACATGGCTGATTAAGCTAGATAACTATCAGCTTAAGTGATATATGATAATAATATGGGTCATATTAAGCTTTGTTATATTACTTCACATCTACTTGCAACTTGTTTGTACTCAGACTTGTTGATTTGATCCTTTTTTCCTCTTGATTTTTTGGTACATTACTTGTAGCAGCAGTTGGTTAGAGATTAAGGGTCTGTTCTTTTGCTGGAATAGGAAAAATGGAATTGGGGGAAAGTTTGTATTCATAGGAGAGAGAAAATGGAGTTTTGTGTTCTTTTGGGTGGAATAGAGTATGGAATGAGGGGTTTGGAATAGAAAGTATGGTCCACTTTCTATTCTTGTGTTCTTTTGGCTTTTGAGAGTTGGAATAAGAAAGTGGGAAAGTTGGAATGGGGTGTTATATGGTGAGTATATGGTAATGGTTACCCCCCAACCATGATAGTTATAAAATGTAAAATAAAATGCAAAATGAACTCATAGAAAAAAAACCCCCCCCCCAATGTGTCTCAGGTATGCAACAGCAACAAATACACAAATGTGCATGCCAGTCTGAAATAAAACCCCAATTCTTCTCAGGCATGCAACAGCAACAGCTACACAAATGTGCATGACATTCTGAACCAAAACCCCACTTCGTCTCAGGTATGCAACAGCAACAAATACACAAATGTGCATGACATTCTGAAATAAAACCCCACGCAGTCTCATGCATTCAACAGCAACAGATACACAAAGGTGCATGCCAGTCTGAAATAAACCCCCACGGTAGCCCAAATACAAAAAAATCAAAGCTCGTCTCACTAGTGACATGCACCCAGGGAGGAAACATAAAAACAAATTGCATGTAGATAATGAAATTAAACCCATATGAATAATAGTTGCCAAATGAACCAAGCAAGCATGTAATTGGCAAAGAATAAGCCGAAACATTCTGCAATAATAAAACCCAATACATGCATATTACAAAAATTCCAAACTCATCAGAAAAAACATGTAGCAACATGGTTTTTAGGCTGCTCCTATAGCAAGATTACATTCCAAGTCATTGGAGATTGTTATACATAAGAAAAATAATAAAACATAGCCCTAAGAGAGAATACAATGCAAACTTCAGGGAGTTGTAATCGGATAGCAAGCTATCCAGTTTCACCTTGTTTATCTCTAATTGGCCTACAACCGTAGCCAAACGATTGTCAATATCATCCAACCTCCTCTCATTCAATGAGCTTGCAAGGAACCCACCTATTGCTCCTCTTTCAGTTGCTTCCATTAAATGATGGATAATAACCATTGACCAGTCACTGTGAGGGGGGTCCTTCCATTCGAAGAAATCACATTTGTCCCCATGAGACGGACAGCTCCAAAACCTCCTGCCCGGGTTTAACCGTCTCCATGACGTCTTCATTGGTACCCTCAGACCACATCGGCATATCTTGTAGTCTGCAGCATCCGTCTCCAACGCAGGAACACGGGTCGCTTCCCGAAGGCGGGAGCAAATAGACGTGTTTGAGCCTTCGCTCATTTGTACCTGGTCAAACATAAACATAAACACAAGTAACGTTGTGTAATGTTCATAGAAACGAAACGTAGACATGATGTGAAAAAGGGTAGTTCAAGGCATACATATGAAAATATAATATCCCCTGATGTCAACGTATCCGTCTTTTTTCAGAAATGAGCAAGGTAAAAGTGAAGAAAAAAACAAAATTCATTTACAAAACCAGTCGCATATCAATTAGAATGTAAAATTAAATTTTTTATAGCCCTCAGGAATGTAGATTTATCATTTTCCCAACTAGGTTGCTTGCGGTTGTACCTTCATTATATAAACAAGAAAAGCAAATAACTTGGGTTTTATTGTCGAATGTCATGCACATTTGTGTATCTGTCCTATTAATTGCCGAATGAAACCGATATACAAAATAGGAACCATCCTGCAAGCCGTCCTAATAATTGGGAAAGTATTAAGTCATTTCATCGCATTCATGGTTACATCATTGGGCTATTAGAGAAAAACAATCCAATATTTCAGAAATATTGCCATGGAAGATGACTGTATAAAGGCATGTCCATTATGATATAAAACCAAAGTTTACTCATTACCAAAAAATCCAGCCATTCAAGCTTATTCCCATGCACAAAGGAATGCAACAGACAAACTTATGGCATGGACCTACTGAAATAAACCCCAAGTTACATCAGATGGTGAGACACCTGCTGCTCACATGTATGACACAGCAACAGATACACATATACACAAATGTGCATGACATTATGAAATAAAAAACCTCACTGCATATAAGGCATGCAACAGCAACAGATACACAAATGTGCTTGACATTCTGAAATAAAACCACACGCAGTCTCAGGCAATCAACATCAATTTCAATGCATCAGTTTGGATGTATCAGTGTAGATGTATTAGTTTATAGCCCTCAGGGGTATAAATTTTTATACCCCTCAAGAATTTAGATGTATCATTTTCCCAACTAGGTTGCTTGCGGTAGTTCCTTCATTAAATAAACAAGAAAAGCAAATAACTTGGGTTTTATTGCCGAATGAAACCGATATACAATATAGGAACCATCATGCAAGCTGTCCTATTAATTGGGGAATTATTAAGGCATTTCAGCGCATTCATGGTTACATCATTGGGCTACAAAAGACAAATAATCCAATATTTCAGAAATCCAACTGCAATGGCAATATCCAAATGCCAATTTCAGAAAAATATCCAATTTCCAAATGCCATGGAAATAATCCAATATGAGGGTATGTTCTTTTCCATGGAATAGGAAAATGGGAATATATGTGTATCTGTTCATGTTGCCTGCCTGGGTCCATGACAATATTTCAGAAATCCAACTGCAATGTAAATATCCAAATGCCAATTTCAGACAAACCATGTTGCTACTTGGATTATTTCAAATGCCAATCCAAATGCCATGGTTTATAGTCTACCCCTACAGGAAAATTGCAATGGATGATGACTGCATGCCATAGATACAAAAAATGCATGTCCAAAATGATAACAAACCAAAGTCTAGGCATGCACATAGCCATTCAAGCTTATTCCAGGCACATAGGCATGCAAAAGACAAACATATGGCATGGACAGACAGAACCAAAACCCAAGTTACCTCAGATGATGAGACACTTGATGCACACATGTATGACACATATACATAAATGGCAAGGAGATAATGAAATATATAGCCTTTACTCTCAAAACCAAATAAATCCAGCATTCCATCAATGTTGTCATGCACACATGCATGCAAAAGTTACACAGATGCCATGGACACCCAGAAATTAAATCCATTTCATCTCAATGCCAAAAATACCCAATATTTCAGAATAGCCATGAGAATGGGAAATTTGACACTATTCAGCAACGGTGCAGCCTATTCCCCAGTTGTAATCCATGTTTTTTGGTCTTTTGGGCTTTGGAATAGAAGCCGACGTGGATTTAAAACCAATTCATATCAAAGCCAAAAAACCCAAGCTTTAAGAAATACTAAAAAGCAGCATGCTACTGAACCACAAATGGCAAGGACACTACAACAATAACCCATTCAAGGTCAATGCCAAAAATATCGAAGCATAGATCATTAATGACATGCACCCAGGCTTGCAAAAGATAAGCATAGCAAATAGAATGAATTCTTTGAATTTTATAGCCCTCAAGAATTTTTATCATTTTCCCAACTAGGTTGCTGGCAGCAGTTCCTTACGTATCTACCCAAGACAATCTCATCACTTGGGTTTTATTTCCGACGGCAACCGATATACATTATAGTAACCATGCTGCCAACCCTCCAAATAATTGGGATATTAAGTGTCTATTTTACCAAATTCTTTTTATCATCATTGGGCTATTGAGAGAGAAAAAACTCAAATAATTCTTCTATATTGCAATGCACCCATGCATGCCTCAGATACACATATGTACATTCACCCAATATATATAAATGCAACATATTTGTAGCATGCATCACCATTGCCATGAACCCAGGCATGCTACAAATCCAAAACTGTCAAATGAAAAAAAACCCAAATGCGTCTCAAGCATGCAACAGGAACAGATACACAAATGTGCATGACAATCTGAAATAAAACCCCATGTTAGCCCAAATGAAAAAAATCCAAGCTCATCTCACTATTGCCATGCAATCAGGCATGCAACATAAAAACATATTTCATGTAGAGAATTAAATTAAATAGATATGAATATTCATTGACAAATAAACCCCATGCACCCAGTCAAAATTTGGTGACAACATTGCAACAGCAACACAATTGGATTCAACATTTGGGAATACTTAGGCCCGTGTGTATTCTCCAACATTGCCATGCACCCAGGCATGCATCAGATACGCATTGCATATATAATGAAAACTGAGAAATTTATAGCCCTCAGAAAATATAAATATCATTTACCCAAGTCATACCATTCTGCCTAAAATCCCCATCTTTCCCCAACATTGCAAGTCAAACATGCATGCAAATGATTCACATATCAGCTGGAAAGTGTGCAAGAAAATCCATGCTTCCACCCAGAGTTCAATGCAATCAGGCATGTAACAATTCCACAAATTGTTAGGCCATGATGAAATAAAATCCAAGCAACAACAGGCATGAACTGACTAAAATATACAAAACTAGCCTGGACAGACTGAATTAATACCCCAGTCATAAAACTCTGCTTACCAATCCTATCTTTCCCCAACATTGCAAGGCGCACAATCATGCAATAGATTCAACAACTAAAGATGGTAATTCTGCATTAAAATCCATGCTTACTCAATGCACACAGGCATGCAACATTAAAACCAATTGACATGCAGCAATAATGACATGCACCCATATAAATAACAGACACACATAGTGCCATGAATCAAGCATGCATGTGAACATGTCATGAAACATAAAGCTAAAAAATATCATCTGCAATTCTAGTAGACATATTACATGCGTGATATGAGCCTAATTTACTAATCCACCGTACGTTCCCCCAACAACGTGCATGCTAGACGTATTACGCAATTGTTGTAGACATATTACATGCTTGATATATTACTCCCATAAACGTAAGTTACCCCATCGACCTTCATCTTCGTCGTCCTCATTCTCACGATCGAATTCATCCATTTTCCTCTTTATGTAACGAGTCCTTGCCGCCGCCGGCATCCCCACATACCTCCTCCCCTCAACATCAACTTCAATAAGTTTTTCATACAATCTATCCAACTTCTCTGTCGGATACTCTGTGTGTGTATAGAGACTCTTACCAATCTCCACAGTCCAGGGGAAGTTTGAGATCCGTAAGGCTTCGGCTACCTCGGTGAGTTTATCAACAAATACACCTTGCATAGCATCGTTGGAAGCATTTCCACGTTGTCTACGCCTTACCTTTTTACCCAATGCTGGAGGGGCTGCATTTCTAGTACCAGTTGGACCAGGACTTGGAGAGGGTGCCTGAGGTGTGTACGGTGGGACCTCGGTGTCAGATGATTCATGCTCAAGCAGCAAAAGAGTTGCCTGCTCACCGTCACCATCAGTGTATGGGCCGCCAAATGGTGTAAACACACCCTTCCTAAAATCACCAATAACTGCGTCCTCTCCTATAATCAATCTCATATCCGCAAGCCATGGTAAGGGTTTATTAATATAATCTTTTGTTCTAGGGTGGGCCTGCACGTATACACCAAGGGATATTAATGAGTAAAAAAAGAAAATGACATAGACGAGTTTGTATTTTTGCGTCAATAATGAAATTATTACCGAGGCCCACGTGGCATACGTTTTCGGCTCCATTAAAATCATCTGCCTATCTTCACACCACCCAACGCCACTTAAATTGATGCACGTATTCACATCGGCTAGTTTCTTATGCAATCCTTTCATATGATTGCGAACATTTTGGCTTGAGTAGGTCATGCCAAATGTCTCATTAATGTGTGCAACAGTAGCATTGGAGGCAGTCGCTTTGAATGTCTTATCGGATTTCATCCCTTTCCTGGCCTGCTCCGCAAGAAATGGGATGCGGACCAAATCATGATCCCATGGCCATATTTTGTGCACCGGGCCCTTTTGTGCAGGATGCTTCAATTTTTTGCTGGGGCTAGAAACTGATGCTTCCCCTGACTCGTCCTGCCGACCCGACTTTCTTGAAGAATCGCTACCACATATGGGGTCATTATCGCTTTAAGATGACGCCCGGTTGAAAGCACTTGGTTGAGGCGGGCTAGTATAATGATGGTGTCCACCAATACCTCCCAATACCGGCACTTGGTAGCTCCCTCCCACCTGTGGCATCCCAACCCCATGGACCATCCCACCCCTTGGTAGTTCCCACCCCCTGTCCCATACCGCCCCCTTGAAGCATTTGCATATATCCAGTTGGACTTTGCATAAATCCAGGTGGACTCCCCATTTGCATGGGCATGCTATACTGGAGGTATTGTGCAAAAGGCATACTTGTACCTCCACCATAGTTGCCCTGCGAAGGATACTGGAAATCTACCTTCCTAAAGGCCATAGGTCGGCTGGGAGAAGTCTCATTACGAATATCGTCTTCTGCCTATTGATTAGCCAATGGTGGGTCAGCGATTGGGGGCATCGGATCACTCCGTTGACCTGGTTGAGATGCCCCTGCCATCCCTACACAAAGAATGACTTAATATTGCAAATTAATAAATCAAGATATCCAAAATACTTTCAAACGAAATTATATCATGCGGCAATAAAAACTGACATATTAGAAGCAATAGTGCATAAAAAAGAGGACAATGTAATAATTATATCTACTACATAAACCCCAACCCCAATTTCAAAGACCTTGTTCATGCGTGTTCCCGTGATTATGTATGTTACGATAGTCGACCCACATATCCTAAGCTATTTGGTCCCTGCGAAGTTTCCAAAGGTCCATCTGTTGGGTTTGTTCACGCATGGGCATCTGTTGGGACATATCCTTAATCGAGTCATCGTGAACATCTCCATCATCCTCAAGCACATCAACATCCTCCTCACTAAGTTGTGGATCATGTGGATCTGCTACTTGGATGTAATTATGCAACACAGTGCATGCTAGGACGGTATCAACCTGACATGAGAATGGATAGTGAGGCTTGGACGTCAATATCTTAAACTTGTTCTTTGGATTCCAAAAGTCGACTCGATCTTAGTTCGTAAAGACGCGTGACGTAGGTTGAAGAGCTCTTTGTGATTTCGAGGAATTTGATCAGTATGGTCCTTCAGATGATATCTAACGCCCCTGTATGGAGATATGAACCCTGGCATGGTAGTATATCCAGCATCACAAATGTAATATTTACCTACAATCATAACCGTTAAACATTAGTATAATATATTCACAAGATTTAATACGTACAAAGAATTATATTGTTGGTTAACTTCGTCCTCTTACCTTCATACACTCGAAGACCGTTTGGGGGGGGGTAATGACAACACATCTGTAAGGACCGTGAAATCATTTGTGGAACCTTCCCAACATGCCATTACACACGTGAATCTTTTATTTGGTGTTGCATGTGCAAGAACATTTTGTGTCACCCCCTTTCGTCCTCTAAACCGGGGTACAAGATGGGCTGGTAGCATGTCATCGACATGTGTCCCATCAATGAGACCAATGCAATCCTACATCGTCATGGTTGATCAAATGTTTACATCAAAGTTAATCAATAAAGGTTAAATACTACATGTCACTAAAATCAAATTTAAAACACACTTACGTAGCTTGAAAAAAGGGTACAAGTTAGGATTATTTGTAATGCCCTACGAAGCTACTGCACAAGTACTAGAGGGGGGTGAATAGTACTTTAAAATAATTAAGAGGATAATTCTTAATTATCTTGCAAACTCAACCAACAATGCGGAAATGTAAATATAGACAACAAAGAAATGCAATCGCAAACAGACGATATAACGGGTTCGGATCCACCCAAGTCTACCCGACTTGTTCCCGGTGATCCTACGTCCCAAACACCCGGATCCCCTCTGGATACTTGAGTTAGAAACCTCTAACTCAAAATTTGCACTATGAAATACTTGTAGAAACCTCTACAAGGTCAAATCATACACAAATGAAATTGTGACTCCCACAACCCGGGATCACAAACAAACTCTCACAACCGAGAGTACAACTTGCAATATTCAAAGTAAATTAAAATAGAAATGCTTACCACAAAATACATATGCCTTGAGTAAAACTTACAATTTAGGGCAAAGAGGATTTTGGGGAAGATGAAGGCACCAAACCCTAGCTCCAAGATGTAGATCAGCAATAGAGGCCTAGGAGGTTGTTGGTGACCTTGGAATCAAGCTCTTGGCTTGGAAGGCTCACAATCAATGAATCTCTCTTTTGAAATAAGAGTGAGGGAGAGATTCAAGTGAGAAATGAAAGAGCTTTGAATGAGGATTAAATGTATCTCTTTGATTCTCTAAAGATCAATAAATATCAGCCTTGAATGCTATGAATGCAGCACTCCAAGTATATATAGGATAGAGGAAAGAGAGAGCAAAATTCGTGGCATTTAATGCTCCAACGGCTCTATTTTGAAGCAGACTAGTCGGTCAAAGAAGGATCACTGACCGACTAGTTCATCAACTAGTCGGTCGGTGAAACAACATGAACCGACTAAGAGGTGAACAGTAAATAAAGAAGTTCAGACTTAAAGAACTAGTCGGTCTAAGAAGACTTGCCAACCGACTAGTTGCACAACTAGTCGGTCGGTGAGTGTTCTTTGACCGACTAACAGAAGAAATAGAATAGTCTGAATACAAGTTGAACTAGTCGGTCTGAGAACAAATTCTAACCGACTAGTTTCTCAACTAGTCGGTCGACAATCGTTCTTAGACCGACTAATGATAAACAGTAGCTCAGGCTCAAAAATGGAAGTTCAACTAGTCGGTCTAAGAAGGATTCTTAACCGACTAGTTTCACAACTAGTCGGTCGGAGAACCTTCTTTGACCGACTAACTGTAAACAGTAACTGAGCTGAAATTGAAAAGGCATTATAGTCGGTTCAAGAAGCTTTGCCGATCGACTAGATTGCCATCTAGTCGGTTGGTTCTTCTTCTTGAACCAACTAACATGCACAAGAAGCCGCGAATCGAAGCGCGAAGCTTCGGGAAAGTTTGTATGGGCTTCTAATAAGATCCTAGCTCTAAGATAGGAGCGTTATGAAGATTAAAATGTAAGACCTGCTCAAGGCTTAACATTCTACGAAACGAAGCTAGAAGACATTAAATAAACTTGACGAACCGTCTTCAATCGCTTCGATCCGAATCTCTTGACTTCAATAAAGGTCCTTGAGCTTCAACGAAGCTTCAAGCATACGATCACGCGCTTTGAGAAGTCTCGAGACGTCGCTTTTGATGTTCATAGAAGTTTGGCGACGATCTCCATAACTGCGCTCACAAAGAGTTAGTTCACGATATTTATGTTTGTTCATCATCAAAACCAAATCCGGGGAATCAATACTCAACATTCTCCCCCTTTTTGGTGATGACAAACCAACATAAATAATAATCAAAAATAATGATTCAAATGAAATTTACTTACTCCCCCTGCATTGATGACACGTTAATTCCAAATTTAATATTAATCATAAGCATCAAGCAGACGAGTAAAGTATAAAATGTGAATCAATTATTGAAATATCGGATTCGAAATCCATTTTATATTTTAACTCCCACTGAATCTAATATATCAAATTAGATTCACGGTAAATTGCTTTGAATTATCATGTAGCACATTGTCATTATTAATTCTCTCCCCCTTTGGCATTAGCAAAAAGAGCGGGAGGAGATCAACGACAACAATGGCTAAAATAAAAGCACGGGAGTCGTAGAATACGATCATGGTCCAAATGACACCAAAGGAAAATACGAATTAAATTAAAGCGTGCCAACGATACCATAGTCGAAAATCGAAAAACGAAATCATCAAAACTCAAATTAATTTCACGAATTGAGTTATGGAATATACTCTCTAATATCAACATTCTTGATGAATTAAGTGCATGGAAAACAATTCTAAGTTTTCATAGAATAAATTTCTATTAAATCAAGAGTAATCGTCGAGCGACGAAGTCAACATCAGAGACAGAAATATAATGTGCACAAAAGAGGTAAATGGCAACACGACGTATATATAAATGTAAGAACATGATACAACAAAATGTATACATCCGCCAACATACAAAATAACGATCGAGAGTGGAGCTGTGAAGCCCCAAACCCGATAAGCGTCAACAAAACATAAGCATGTCCCTGTAACCACAAACGGAACAACAATAATAACACAAGGAGAGACAGAAATAAAATCTCAAATCTCAGAATTTGCCCAACATAAAAATTAAGTTCAACATCCAGAAAAGCCACCAGGCTAAAAGAAAGAGTCTAAAGGCCCAGAACAAGGCCAACAAAAGGGACAACATAACAAAGTATTGGTGCCACGCACCGACAACAAAACAGTCTAAACAACAACACAAACAGTCTCTACGACTGATCGCCCGTGTCCACGAAGTCCTCGTCAAACACAGGCTCGGGCTCGGCGCCCGCAAACACCTCGTCCTCAACAATGAACTCAGGCTCAGGATCTAACATGTGTCACCCAAAAGAGTAAAGGGGCACATGTCAGCAAGTCTAAAAGACTTGGGCAAGGAAACTGAAAGTAAGGTAAACTAACAACCGAGCAGTTATAGTATGCATGACATGGCAGTTATGGTATGAGTGCACAAGTAAGACATGGTGAAACAATAAGTGCAAGAGAACAATTTATCAGGGCATGTCAAGAGTAGCCAAGCTACTAACAATCTCAATCTTTTCACTAGTCACGTTTCAAGTTGTTTGTAGATGTTTACGCCTTACAGCTGAACTGTTGGACATTCACACTGATTGGCTGCTTAACACTACCCCAGAACCCAGAGTTTACGCCTTACAACTACAGTTGCTGATCGGACAGACTCCCAGTTGAATGGCCGCTTAACTCTTACCCCAAAACCCACGTGTAAACGAGCCAGGGTCCCTGTACACGAGCTTAGTAAATGAGCCAGGGTTGCCCCGCACAAGAGCTCGTTTCCTGGATCACAAACCAGAAGCGTATTTCATTTGGCATAGGGGTGCACCTAGCCTCAATCATTTCACAAGGTGTAGCGGAGCTACGCAATCACGGGAACACTTAAAGAATGCAATGACATGACAATTAATTCGCGTACCGTTAATGGAAATTAAACATGACATGGTAGTTGTGCAACATGATAAATGTCGGATCTAGCTTCGTTGTCAAGCTGGTTCCTAAAATTGCGCCTAGGCGAGTATCATTTCGTCGCCTAGTCTCTTTTACGCCTACAACAAGCAAATGGCCTAAGACATGGCCCAAAACCCTAAGTGGCAAGTTTCACTTGCCTAGCACCGAGGATGACGATCAACGAGGCCGTCACACAAATGCTAACTACGGAGATGAGATCGATGCCATGGCAAAACAATATTAGAACAACATCCAACCTAGTTTTATTAGGGTTTCACAAAAATCACAAAACGGGTTATGAGAACATCAAAGGATCGATCACTACCTTAAAAAGCGAAAGAACGATATCGAGCAAGCACGGCGACGGAAGAAACGATCCGGGGAACTAGGGTTCAGATCTGGAAATGGGGAGAAAATCTGGAGAAATGGGGTTTTGGGGATTTTTAGGGGTTTTCCGGCGACCTAGAGGAGGTGGCCAGCCAAAATGGAGAGGGAAACTCCAAGGGAGGAAGGAATGGCTTGGGGAAATGTTGGAGGGTGATTTGGGGGAGAAAATGGCTCATGAGAATGAAAGAGGGATGAAAGAAATCGTGGGTGGGGCTTAAATAGGAAGAGCTGGCGGCTGCCCAGAAATTAGGGTTTCGACACTGATTAGTCGGTCAAAGAGCAACCTCTGACCGACTAGTTTGGGAACTAGTCGGTCGGTTGACCAACGCAGACCGACTAAGTGTAAACAGTAACTCCTGTACAAAAATAGGATTTAGATTTAGTCGGTCAAAGAACAACTACTGACCGACTAGTTTATCATCTAGTCGGTCGACGAACGTTCTTAGACCGACTAAGAATGAATAGTACTTGGTATCAAAATGATCATAGAGCTAGTGTGTTAAAGAACAATTGTTGACCGACTAGTTTGCAACCTAGTCGGTCGACAAATGTTCTTAGACCGACTAACGATAAACAGTAACTCCTGAGTAATTAACAAAGCCCACTAGTCGGTCCATGAAGGTTTGCCGACCGACTAAATCGTCATCTAGTCGGTCGGTTCCCCTTCTTAACGTGCACAAAAAGTTCCGAAATGGAGCGCGAAGCTCCGGGATCGATTCCTAAGACTCATAGGCTTGATCTAACAATAAGATATGACCGATATGAAGCCCGTCACGAATGACTTACTCCAAAATCGACGATTCCAAGGAAGAAGCTAGAAAATCACGACGAAACGACCGAAAATGAAAGCTACGGAGACGAAAACCACACATGAGGAGAAAATCCACCAAAATATATATATATAATATAAATAATCCAAATACATGAAAACCAGTCGTTACAGGGGTGGTGGTCACCGGGTTAGCAGGAGTGTCCACAGAAGGTAGTGTCGCAACAGGAGTGGCCTCGGGAGCACCAGATGAAGTATCCACCGAAGGGATGGTGGCAACAGGTGTGCTCTCGGGGGCACCGGCAGAAGTAGCAGCAGCAGCAGACGTACCCTCTGGGGCATGAGCAGCAGATCCAACGAGCTCCTCGAGCTCAGCATCATCCATCTCCTCGTCGTCAGAAACCGACGGAGGAACCTCAATGCCCAAGTGAGAGCAGATGCGAGCAAGCATCGCCTCAGATCGAGCACAACGAGACTCCACACGTCTCAACGAGACGACAAGCTCAGCGAGAGTAGGAGAAGGAGCAGGAGTAACTGAAGCAGAAGCTAAAGGAGTCATCTTCTGAACATGACAAAGCACCGCAAGAGACTTCTTGACGGCCGTCGCATTCAGAGGAGGACCAAGGGGACGCTCGTCATCGGGAGGGAGAGAGACCTTGAAGTGACGGAAAACAAGTGTCAGAAGGCAAGGGTATGGGATGTGAGCATATTTTGTGGATTTTCGGATACACTCGAAAGAATCCATCTTATCAAGAATAATCCTAGCCCAATTGATCTCGCTCCCCATGAAGAGAGCGTAGATCAGCTTAAGAAATGGCTGGGATGGCAAGCTCGATGAGCCGTACTTCGGAAGGAGGCACGACTTTAGAATAAGATTCAAGACCCAAGCGTTGGCCTTGAAAGATTTGGATGGGACGCCAATCATGGCGATACGGATCTCATGAAAAATCTCGGAGAGCATGACCTGGTCAAAAGAAGAGATTTCATCAACAGAGATATCGGCAGGAAGAAGGCCAGAAGAGGAGACACCTATCAAATCCCCTAAGATTTCTGCCGTGAGGACTATCGGTGTCCCCAAGACAGTCGTCTCAATGGAATGGGTCTCGTCATACTGACCGCGAACATGGTTCGCATAGAATAGCTTGACTAGACGGGGGTACGGGTGTGGATTCGCCTTAGGGTCATGTCGAAGATAATCTAAAAGACCACTATGAGAAAGGAGATCAGCTAGATGTGGGAAGTCGGAGAACTGAACGAAGTGCTCCAACAGCAGAGGACAGTGCTCAATACGGTTGTAAGCCGCGAGACACAACGGGTCATCGCGACACAACGATATATCTACACCGCCTACTGGCATGGGAGCCTTCCCCTTAGGCTGACGAGTGCTAGATCGGGATGAAGGAGTAGGAGCCCTAGCGGTATGCTCGGTCTCCGAAATATATTCCGTGTCGGAGTCAGAATCAGCTGGAGGAGTGGGAGCACGGAATGAAGCTGGAGACATGGGCTGTTTCCTAGGCTTGGGCTGAGATCTAGGCTTGGCGGTCGATGTCCTCTTCTTCTTAAGAGGAGGCGAAGAAGACGATGGATGGGTTGTTTTGGATCGGCGTTTAGGTTGCGGGGGGTCCGTATAAGGAGACTCTACGGTCATGGGTGATGGACGCGAGGGTTCGATCGGGATGCGTGTCTTCGCCATGATCGGGATGAGACACGCGCAATTAACTAGAAATCTAGGTCGAAACCCTAGTGCAAACCCGAAACAAACCCTAAGCCGAACTGAAAACGACGAAATCCTAACCCTAGAAGCTGAGATCAAACCCTAGGAGCTGTGAGAGAGGGATACCTAGGAGGAAGATCGGCTAGGGATCGACGGCAAGTGGTGGAGATGGCGGGAAAACTGACGCAATCGACGGAGGAAGAAGGGAGACGAACGGGTTTGGCTGAGAAATATTTTTCGCACCGATTAGAAATGATTCTAATCGGTGCGGGGGTGATTTAATCGATTGGGAGGCCAAAAGATGCAACAGCCCCCGATGCACTTAGTCGGTCACAGTTCAAGCACTGACCGACTAGATGATGATCTAGTCGGTCGACCAATGAGCTTGAACCGACTAAGTGCAAACAGTAACTGAAGACAAAATTAGGGCTTGAGTTAGTCGGTCTGAGTTCATTCACTGACCGACTAGAACGCAATCTAGTCGGTCGGTCAATGAACATGAACCGACTAACAGAGTTCAAAAATTTTAGAATTTGAAATTTTGAGTTCTCTCCTAATCGCACTTGGACGAAACATCGTAATACTCTCATTAATCATTATACTACCCCATAAAACATCGAAAATCTTAAATTTGACGTTCATGAATAAATCGAGCATAAATTCCGAAAATTCAACCAAAAATCCAGAAAATTTCAATTAATCTAGCATGAGCATATATAAACGAAATTTAATAGCATGCAAGATTATTGAACATATGAATCCTAAATCTCGGATTCACCCATAATCCCCAATTCTCGACGCAACCGCACAAAGGAGTCTTCCTTTAGGGGTTTCGTGAAAATATCGGCGATTTGGTTCTGGGTTTCAACGTACACTAAAATGATATCCTTTTTAGCAACATGATCATCTAAGAAATGGTGACGGACATCTATGTGTTTAGAACGGGACTGGTGTACCGGATTCTTAGCGAGACATATTGCACTTTGGTTGTCCACCATGATAGGGCAAGTATCACAGTTTATACCAAAGTCTTTAAGAGTGTGTCTCATCCAAAGAACCTGAGCACACACGGCACCGGCAGCGATATATTCCGCCTCGGTGAATGAAAGTGATACGGAATTCTGCTTCTTGGAAAACCAAGAGACAAGAGAATTTCCTATAAAATGGCAAGTGCAACTAGTTCTTTTCCTGTCGGATTTGCATCCCGCATAATCTGTGTCACTATATAAGATTAACTCATATGTGCTAGACTTTGGATAAAGTAATCCAAAGTCAAGTGTGTAACTTAAATAACGGAAAATACGTTTTACCGCTACTAAGTGAGATTCCTTAGGTTGAGACTGATAACGAGCACATACACATACGGCAAACATAATATCGGGCCGACTTGCGGTAAGATATAATAAACTACCTATCATACCTCGATATAGACGAATGTCTACATATTTGCCACCCGTATCTTTATCAAGACGTGTAGTCGTGCTCATTGGAGTCTTCTTCCCGGAGGCATTCTCCATTCCAAATCGCTTTAGCAACTCCACCGTGTACTTGGTTTGGTGGATGAAGATTGCATCGTTCATTTGGCGAATTTGGAGACCTAAGATATATTTGAGCTCACCCATGTGGCTCATCTCAAATTGATCCTTCGTCACATTAGAAAACTCTTCGCAAAGAGTGAAGTTAGTAGCACCAAAAATGATATCATCAACATAAATTTGAACTAAAATTATATAATTATTCGAATACTTAACAAATAATGTAGAATCAACTTCTCCCATTTTAAAATCCAAATCCAAAAGAAAGTTCTTTAAACGGTCATACCAAGCTCGAGGAGCTTGTCTCAAACCGTAAAGTGCTTTCTTAAGTTTGAAAACGTGATTTGGAAATTTTTCATTTATAAAACCCGGAGGTTGAGAAACATAAACTTCCTCAACAACATCTCCGTTTAAAAACGCTCTTTTTACATCCATTTAAAAGAGTTTAAAATCTTTATGGCATGCAAAAGATAACAATAATCTAATAGATTCTAATCGAGCTACCGAAGCAAAGGATTCTTCGAAATCTATACCTTTCTCTTGCCGATAGCCTTGAGCTACTAACCGAGCTTTGTTCCGGCCGACGATTTGGTTTTCGTCGGTCTTGTTCTTGAAAATCCACTTCGTTCCTATAACGGTGTGGTTCTTCGAAGGCAATGGAACAAGCTTCCAAACCTCATTCCTCTCGAATTGAATGAGTCTCTCCTCCATGGCAAGGATCCAAGCACTATCTTCGCACGCTTCGTTAATATTCTTTGGCTCTATCGAGGAGGCAAAGGCACAATGAGCGAAGTAGTTGACTTGAGATCTCGTCTTGACACTATCAAGGATATTGCCAATGACTTGCTCATGAGGATGGTCACGAACGGTATGAAGCCGTTTGGGAATTCCCTGATCACTAGGAACATTCTCAAAAGAGCCATTAGTAGGGTTAGTATCAATAGAATCAATAGAGTTAGAATTACCAATAGAATCACATAAAACATCCATGTAGTCATCATCATTAGTAATTCTAGTAGGGACAAAACCTTCATTAAATGAAACATGAAGTGATTCCTCGATCGTTGAGGTTCGTTTGTTGTATATCCAGTAGGCTTTGCTACATGAGGAATATCCAACAAATATCCCCTCATCGGATCTTGGATCAAATTTGTCCAAACTACCATACGTGTTTTTAATGAAACATTTTGCACCGAAAACTCGAAAATGTTTAACTTGAGGCAATCTACCAAACAACAATTCATAACAAGTTTGTTTAGTGCCGGGCCTGAAAAGTATTCTATTAAACACATAGCAAGCGATATATACCGCTTCCGCCCAAAATTGATGGCCAAGTTGGCTATCATCAAGCATAGTGCGAGCACATTCCACTAGCGTCCTATTCTTTCTCTCAACAACACCATTTTGAGGAGGTGCTCAAGGGAATGAAAAGGTGTGAGTAATAACAACTTCATCACAAAAATTTGAGAAAGACTCATTCTCAAATTCTCCTCCATGATCACTACGAATAGTGACAATGGTGGTTCCAATGAGATTTTGTACTTTCTTAACAAATATTGTGAAGTTTTCAAAAGCATCATTTTTATTACTTAAGAAAAATACCCAAGTAAATCTAGAAAAGTCATCAACGATGACAAGTCCATATCGTGCATTTCCTAATGAAGCAGCTCTAGTTGGCCCAAAAAGATCTAGATGTAATAGCTCTAGAGGCCGCTTAGATGAAATGCTTTTCTTAGGTTTAAAAGACGATTTTGGAAGCTTGCCTCGTTGACACGAGTCACAAAAGCTTTTCTTTTGAAAGACAAGCTTAGGGAAGCCTCTAATAGAATTTAACTTGGAAAGTTTAAATAGTGTTCCAAAGTTCACATGACCAAAACGTCGATGCCATAAGTGTTGTTAACTTGTGTTGGCAATGAGACATTGTTCATGTGATCTTGGAAGATCTAGGATATATATATTCTTATGGCGTGTGCCGAAAAATAATAAATCATTATTATCTTTTCTCAAAATATGGCACATTCCTTTCGCAAAGCTAACTTTGTAACCTTTGTCACAAAGTTGGATTATTGAAATAAGATTGTGGTTTAATCCTTTAACAAGGTAAACATCACTTATTAGTGGTTTAGAAGGATTACCCACTTTGCCAACACCTATGATGGTTCCGCTCTCGTTGCCTCCAAAGACTACCCGGTTTCCATTTGCAATGGGCACCACTCCGGAGAGCAATTGAGCGTCACATGTCATGTGTTTTGAACACCCGCTATCGAGTATCCAATTATTCTTGGAGCTAAATTTGGATTTGTTGCTCCGTTTATTTTTCTTGAGTACCTAAAGATAAACATATCATTCCATGGTACCCAAGGTCATTGGGTCCTAAAAGATTAGACCTTTGGAAGACAAGTCAAATTGGACTTAGACTTCCCCCACATAATCATCATTATGCACTACATTCATGAAATAAGAATTCATGTAAACTTGTTTTTCATTCATGCTTGTGTCCTTCGGGCTCCAAATAGTGAAGATTTTGGGAGCCATATTCCTATAGGGAGCATGCATGCGTTGTTGATTTCTACGTGATGCATGTCGTAGATAGGCATATGGCACATGATGAAATGGTGCATGATGATACTTGTTCATATGATGATGTGGGTGAACATATGCATATGGAGGAACACGTGCGTGAGGGTGTCTCACTTGGTGTGCACGTGCCCGTGGATGTGGTGCATAAAAATCATCATATGTGTGAACATGTGGAGTAGGATGTGTGTTCCTACGTGGCATGGTATTGGTGTACATATAAGCATGACCCTTTTCTGGAGGTCCACCCAAAGTGACTTTCTTTCCAAATGAGGGTGTGTACGATGTGGAAGCACCATTGGTAGATGAACTACCAATAAAGTGTTTGCTACCATTCGTTGAGTCATCGGAAGTTGGCCTAACAAAGGTGGTAGACGACTTGGACGAATTTCCCATCTTATACCCCAAGCCAATGTGGTGATTGGCAGGAAGTAAGTCATTTAGGATTTTATCCAAATGATCCTTACCCTTATTGAATTTATTAATTCGGCCTAATGTGCACTCATATTTCTCGGTGAGAGAACGCATAGAAGCATCCAAAGTGGACACTTGTGATGTGAGCACATAAACACGAGATTTGAGATTCTCATTCTCAATACTCAAAGTTGAGTTTTGAGAAGTTAAATCCGCTATCTTGTGTTCCTCCGAATCCTCAATGTGAATATGCTCAAGTTGAGATTTGAGATTTACGATCTCATTTCTCAAGTCTTCAACAACGGTGTCGTTGTTGATGACGATAGGCTTAGTTGAGGTTTGGAGACTAACTAACTCATCTTTAGTCTTAGTATATCTATTTACTAGTTTAGAATACTTAGACCATATTTGTTCGTTAGCTAATCTAAGGTCATCCATAGTTACCTCATCGTCGCCTTCATCCTCGCTATCATCGGAGGAAGATCCTTGATCACGTTCCTCTCTTGCCATGAAGCACATGTGTGCTTGCTCCACTTGCTCATCATCCGACTCTCCACTCGAGGAATCCTCGGAGTCGGTGAATGTCCCGACAAGCCCTTTCTTGTACCCTTTCTTGTACTTCTTTGACTTGTTGAACTTTGGCGCCTTCTCCTTTTGCTTGTTTTGTGGACAATCCGCTTTCATGTGTCCTGGCTTATTGCATTTAAAGCACAAAGGAGCGGAGGCGTTAGAAGAACTAAATTTAGACTTGTTCTTAAAATTACCTTTCCGGAAGAACCGGTTGAACTTCTTTGCCATGAGGGCAATGGATTCCAAGTCCAACTCTTCTTCCGATTCTTCATCATCAGTAGATGTAGATGTAGATGGAGCGGCCTTGAAAGCAATCGCCTTTTTCTTCGGCTCGTCTTGCTTCAAGTAAGACTTCATCTTGTCCTGCAACTTTAGTTTGCTATCCTTGCGTACCTCATAAGACATTAAGGTACCCATTAGTTGAATAACCATATACTTACTCATGTCATTACCTTCCTCGATGGCGAAGGTACGTTTCTCCCAACAAGAAGGAAGTCCGTCAATGATTTTTGAGACTTTCTCCTTTTGGGTGTAGGTTTTACTAAGAGCCTCCAACTCGTTGGTGATGTCAACGAAGCGAGCATAATACTCCTTCATCTTCTCACCCTGTTGTATTTGAAATAATTCGAAATCTTTATTCACAACAACGAGTTTGGAGTCTCTTACCCTACTCGTTCCTTCATGCAAGATGAGGAGGGAGTTCCAGATTTGATATGCACTCTTACATGTGCATATCTTGTTGAAGTCCTCGGGCTCCAAAGCACATTGCAAGGCGTTCATTGCCTTGGCATTGCTTACATCCGCGGCGACCTCCGCGGTAGTCCACTTCGCGAAATCTTCTTCGGCGGGCTCGACATACTCCAACATCGTGGC
This sequence comes from Scilla litardierei, assembly GCA_030789695.1. Taxonomy (NCBI): domain Eukaryota; kingdom Viridiplantae; phylum Streptophyta; class Magnoliopsida; order Asparagales; family Asparagaceae; genus Scilla; species Scilla litardierei. The sequence goes on from CM061142.1 coordinate 450,062,316, forward strand.
TCTCCATAGTGAAGCACTCCGGAGCAAAGTTTCCATCCGGCATTTCCAGTACCCATAGTTGGTACCGTTGAAGAAGGAAGGCCTCGTCGAGGAGTGTCCTTCCATCACCGAAGAAGCTCCTTCATGGTTCCTGAAGGTGCTGTAGTCTGAAGGTGGACGTACGGTTTTGTTGTCGTTGGAAGACATAGCTAGGTACTTGGCTCTGATACCAAATGTAATGCCCTACGAAGCTACTGCACAAGTACTAGAGGGGGGTGAATAGTACTTTAAAATAATTAAGAGGATAATTCCTAATTATCTTGCAAACTCAACCAACAATGCGGAAATGTAAATATAGACAACAAAGAAATGCAATCGCAAACAGACGATATAACGGGTTCGGATCCACTCAAGTCTCCCCGACTTGTTCCCGGTGATCCTACGTCCCAAACACCCGGATCCCCTCCGGATACTTGAGTTAGAAACCTCTAACTCAAAATTTGCACTATGAAATACTTGTAGAAACCTCTACAAGGTCAAATCATACACAAATGAAATTGTGATTCCCACAACCTGGGATCACAAACAAACTCTCACAACCGAGAGTACAACTTGCAATATTCAAAGTAAATTGAAATAGAAATGCTTACCACAAAATACATATGCCTTGAGTAAAACTTACGATTTATGGCAAAGAGGATTTTGGGGAAGATGAAGGCACCAAACCCTAGCTCCAAGATGTAGATCAGCAATGGAGGCCTAGGAGGTTGTTGGTGACCTTGGAATCAAGCTCTTGGCTTGGAAGGCTCACAATCAATGAATCTCTCTTTTGAAATAAGAGTGAGGGAGAGATTCAAGTGAGAAATGAAAGAGCTTTGAATGAGGATTAAATGCTTCTCTTTGATTCTCTAAAAATCAATAAATATCAGCCTTGAATGCTATGAATGCAGCACTCCAAGTATATATAGGATAGAGGAAAGAGAGAGCAAAATTCGTGGCATTTAATGCTCCAACGGCTTTATTCTGAAGTAGACTAGTCGGTCAAAGAAGGATCACTGACCGACTAGTTATTCTGAAGCAGACTAGTCGGTCAAAGAAGGATCACTGACCGACTAGTTCATCAAGTAGTCGGTCGGTGAAACAACATGAACCGACTAAGAGGTGAACAGTGAATAAAGAAGTTCAGACTTAAAGAACTAGTCGGTCTAAGAAGACTTGCCAACCGACTAGTTGCACAACTAGTCGGTCGGGGAGTGTTCTTTGACCGACTAACAGAAGAAATAGAATAGTCTGAATACAAGTTGAACTAGTCGGTCTGAGAACAAATTCTAACAGACTAGTTTCTCAACTAGTCGGCCGACAATCGTTCTTAGACCGACTAATGATAAACAGTAGCTCAGGCTCAAAAATGGAAGTTCAACTAGTCGGTCTAAGAAGGATTCTTAACCGACTAGTTTCACAACTAGTCGGTCGGAGAATCTTCTTTGACCGACTAACTGTAAACAGTAACTGAGCTGAAATTGAAAAGGCATTATAGTCGGTTGAAGAAGCTTTGCTGACCGACTAGATTGCCATCTAGTCGGTTGGTTCTTCTTCTTGAACCAACTAACATGCACAAGAAGCCGCGAATCGAAGCGCGAAACTTCGGAAAAGTTTGTATGGGCTTCTAATAAGATCCTAGCTCTAAGATAGGAGCGTTATGAAGATTAAAACGTAAGACCTACTCAAGGCTTAACATTCTACGAAACGAAGCTAGAAGACATTAAATAAACTTGACGAACCGTCTTCAATCGCTTCGATCCGAATCTCTTGACTTCAATAAAGGTCCTTGAGCTTCAACGAAGCTTCAAGCATACGATCACGCGCTTTGAGAAGTCTCGAGACGTCGCTTTTGATGTTCATAGAAGTTTGGCGACGATCTCCATAACTGCGCTCACAAAGAGTTAGTTCACGATATTTATGTTTGTTCATCATCAAAACCAAATCCGGGGAATCAATACTGAACATTATTGACTACTCATTAGGGGTCTCATTTGGAGCTTGCTTTATGTACATATCCCGAATGGCACAAACTGCTTGCATTACTTGGTTAAAGTATTGGCTAACAGTTGAACCGGAGCGTATAAAATCAACTTGCATGACTCTGTTCTTTGACTTGTGCCCTACAATATGAAGAAACATGGCCAACTGCTCCTCTACGGACACATGAATAGTGTCTTTCAGACAATCCCTTTGTCTCATTAATCCGGCCAGATTTCATGAACGCATGGCTCCTCATTCTCAAGTAGTGTAAACAACTACTTTCACCCACATAGAGAATTCTACGCATGTGGGATTTCCTATGTAGATCCCGCATAGCTGATGGCTCTCTAGATATACTGTTTGACCTACCCTCTAGGTTAAGCATGCAATGTATGATGATAAGAATGACTGTCGCCGCTGCCGCTGCACGTGGTTTACCCCCATACAGGTCACCGTGGTTATCCATCTAAAGCATATAGGAAGCAACTAAATAATTATGCATAAATTGATAAAACCAACATAAAATATGTCTTCTCAACAACTAAAAACCATATAACAAAATTACAAATAAATGGAAACTGGATAAATTATTTAATATCAGCCCTCAGGTAGCCTATTATTGTTCATTTTCCCCCTTGGAGGCATGGCGGTTGCTCCTACTTTTTATATCCATACAGTTTATTAAATCAAACCACTGATGGCCTGTTCATATAAAGGAACCTTCCTGCCAGTCTTTCAAATTTTTATCATTTCATTTGCTTCATCACTGGGCTCTAATTTATAGCAAAACTGTTTATAAAAATCCATAAATGTATCCATACTGCACAATGAGATGGCATGGGTTTTATTTCAGAATGTACATGACATTTGTGTATCTGTTGCATGCCTGTGTGCATGACAATATAAATGCTCTACAGAGCATGTCATGTAGGGTTTCATGAACCCTTTATGGGGAGAAAAAACTTGCATTTCATATAACATGATGCCGCCGCCGCCACCATTACACGCCATGCATGAAACTTCATCCTATTGCCCTCAGAATTTACCCAAAAACATTTAATCATTGCTGATTTCTTGAAATATATCAAGCATTCCATATCAATGACACCCCAATTAATCCGGGACTGAAGATAAACAATTTCATTATGTATGTTTCATCATCGGGCAATTTTTTAATTGGGCCGACATACGCAAAAGGGTCCAGCTTGCATGTATTGTGTCGGATTACGATATCATCAAGTGTATGAAATGCAGCATACATATTAGGGACTGTGCTTTTGCAATTTTTTGTTCTACAAATTAAACCAACCCCCCAATGTTCATCAACCACATTCCCTCAAAAGAAAACACATGCTGACAAACACATTCCCCCATTTGCATCAAAGAAAACAAATTCGATATGAGGCAATTTGTAGAAGCACAATGAACCATTCCACCATACTAAATGATATCAGAAGTTATACCTCCCAGCTGATCAAAAGCGAAAAAAGCGAGCTGAATCTATCCCCACAGAAAGCAAGCAGCCGTGGGCACTCCAGCAGATCCGCGAAGACATGGATAACAATCGGCAACCCAATACGGCTCAAGCAACATGACGAAGCTAGTTAGGAGAGAAATTCGAGGGGTTCAGTTCATTTTACAAAGAATCATTCGAAAAATATAGCTAATTAGAAGAAAAAATTTACCTTGATTTCAGCTCAATCCATCATGCAACAGATGAAACGAACATCCCCGCCCGCAAGATGCCTAGGGCACACCCGACGTTGATTTCAGATGGGTTCTTCGTCGTCAACCCAAAAGACGTCAGCTTGCAGGCGAATCGACCCAAAAAAGGGGCCAATTTTTAGGGTTTCCGCATGAGGCAGCGGCGAGAAGAGGAGAGAAGACGATGGCTTTTGGTAGCACCGAGGCACAAGGGGTGATCATAAGCAGCCATCCGACCGAATGGCCCACCACGTCAGTGGATTCCACAGCTTTCTCCGCAAAACACGGAGAATGCCAAGCGCCTCAGGATTCCCAAATTGTGAATCCACGTCGGATTCAATTCCACAGCCCAAAAGAACAACCCACGTGGATTTGGCTTGCTGAATTGGGTGAACAGTCGATGAACAGTGACAAATTTGGCATTCTCGTGGCTATTCTTTGCAAAAGAACATGCCCTAAACCCTAAACTGAAACCATCAAACTTGGATGTCAAAATTATTTATTTATTTGAGAGACTAATATTATTTATTTATTGTTTTACCCAATTCGGGTCCACGATAACAAACCAAAACCCGCTTACCCATTTATCATCTATCGGACCGGTTCAGTCCTACAAGACCCGCTTACCCATTTATCTTCGATCGGACCGCTTACCCATTTATCTTCCCTCCTATAAAACCACCAAACCCCCCCTATTTACGTTCTTTCCCAATAAAGACGCCGACCGCCAGAAGCTTCTAGAGGCAGCGAAGCGAACCAGGGAAGATGTTCTTCCCCGTTCGATGCTTCACTTGTGAAAAGGTTTGCCACTTGAAATCCTAGTCTCTTTCGGATTCTAGTGTTTGTTATTCTCGATCGATCGATCAGTCGACATGGTTTTCTAGGGTTTTGATGTTGTCTTCTTTATTCGCGCAGGTGATTGGAAACAAATGTGACATGTATCTTGATATCCTTCAGACGGATTACACCGAGGGGTGAGGATCGAATCTATTTCGCAGGTAATTGATTTCATCGGATTGATTTTCAGTAGTTTTTACGCAACATAAATGATTGTAGAGTCTTGTAGGGTATTTTCTATGGTGGTTCTTGGACTCTATTTTTCCTTAAGCAAGGCCAAGGGCCAAGGTTTTCTGTCAAAAGGTACGAGTTAAAATATGGCGACCGCCAGAAGCTTCTAGAGGCGGCGATGCTTCACTTGCGGAAAGGTTTGCCACTTGAAATCCCAGTCTCTTTCGGATTCTAGGGGTTGTTATTATTGATCGGTTGACATGGTTTTCTACGGTTTTGATGTTGTCTTCTTTAATCGCTCAGGTGATTTCAATAACAACTACTATAATAGTAAACATCAATTTCAATCATCTTTTATTATATTCCGAATGTACAGGGATATCTTGTACTTAAAAAATTTTAATTTGTAAGTGTTAATGCTCATGGTAGCTATTCATAGGATATCTTGATTCTATGCTATAATGTCCGATTGTGAGTATTTGTTTTAACTGAGTCCAACCTAGGAAAACAGGAATTGGTTTAAAAGGGAATTGGTTTATGTAGGGCGTTGCTTTATTTGGCTTAATTGTAGAACTTTTAAATATGAGCTATCTTGTATTGCATTATGTTGCTCTCTTATATTTTATTGTATGCCTATATATTAGATGCAATTTATTTGTCTGTTGCTTTGATTTTGTTCACGATGCACAGTCATCTAGCTAGCTATCCATTAAGTATGTTATAGGTTAATGCAAATGAATTTACTTTTCAGTATTATCTGATTCGTGATTGAAATAAGCAAGCACAGAGATATATGGGATAGAGTTTTGAGGAAGTAATGTGGAATATAAAACTTCCTTTATAATCTGGCTATTTTGACAAATCAGGTTCGTTGTTGCATTCCAATTTATTGAATACTAATATGTTGAGTTGCTCTTCTGCCATGAGCTACTATTTTGAATCAATAGCAGTCAATTATTCTTCTGCATATTGGTACATGGAAACATGCTTCAAATGTTGTGATTTTAAAAGATGTTTTATTTTAAAAATACTGTTTTGGCAGATATCATCAAATTATTGCTATATTTTCATTGCATTGCAGTAACAATCATCTGCTCAAATTGGTAGTAACCTTTATTATATAATGTAAAGTATTCTAGGATTCTAGGAAGCATGACACAGATACAAATACAAGATGACACGAATGCAAATTTAGAATTGATACTACATTCTAACAGTTACATGTTATGGGGACATGTCAAAATTGGTTGTCTGTGACTATATATGATGCAATCGAAGCTTATTGTAATCGATACATGATTAATTATAAATTAAAAGAAATAATAAAAAATCGGGATGTTTTAACATCTATAACTTGTAATCATTAATTAATTAGATTGAAAACTTTATACCATAGCCAAATGGTATATTTACTTGGCAGCAGAAAACATTAAAATTTTAATGATTTAATTAAGTAATTAAACCTCACAAATATTACTATCAAATGCAATAAGGTTATCATACTTAATCCTTTTAAGTCGAATGCCCTTTTTCTACTTTAGTTTTTTTCGAAGTAACACATACCTTTATCAAGTGTAACATACTCTTTTACATCATGTTATGAAATAACATTGTTGGAATTTGATGATACCAACTGTTGGGCACATATGCTGATATTTTTATCAAGTAGATAATCACTCGTGTAATTTTTAAAAATCGTTGAACTAACAACAAGCAACACTAATAACTTTCTATAAAACACACAACACAAGAAATTTATGAAAAATAAACACAAAATAAAAGGAAAAATGCACATAACACCAAGATTTATCCTAATTTTGATGTACGTCTAGTTGGAGAGATTACTAACACTTCTTGAAGTCTTGAATTATAGAGTATAATACTCTGTTCAAGAACCAAGACAGCTATGAATTTAGAGAAGAAAACTCAAGGGAAAAAAATTAACTTTTGCTCTCAAACAACCCTCACATCTTTCTATTTTTATCCTCTATCGAGTCACATGATCCGTAAAAATAGCTTTCAGGTATTAGCTTGCGTAGCAAGGAGAAACATTTGTTAAATATACTTCAAATAAAATCGAACACTCGCTGAATAGTAACCGGATTTGTGTTGAAATCAGATTCCGACCTACTTGCATTACCTCATCTACACCACTTCAGTTTATAGCCATCAAATATGTGCACACATTTGCCATCCTCTACACCACTTCAGTTTATAGCCATCAAATATGTGCACACATTTGCCATCCTCTACACCACTTCAGTTTATAGCCATCAAATCCGTGCCCATATTTGCCAGATTGCTTTGTGTGATCAAATTGCTATTGCTCGCTTTGCGCATGCAGCATGCTATTGCTCGTGCATGTCATGTGTAGCGTGCGCTATGCACATGCTGGATAATAGCTCATGGCCGCCCATTGGGCCGCACTGTTACATTGCAAATGGATTGAGAAAAATTAGCGATTTTGCACTGTACTGGGCTTATATGGTTCATCCAATTCAATTAGGTTGAGTAAAATTCAGCTTCTATGCTTTTAGAAATAGGTGTTTTCGGCTTCAAAAAATATTCAAAAATATCAAAAATATTTTTAATTAAGTCTAGATTAATTTTGAGCAATTTTGGATGTTTTGTATCAAATATTTTAACACTTAACATTTGATGAACCTTACATGAGAACCCGAGAAGTCTTCGTGGAAAGCGAACCATTCACCTAGTCAAAGCCAAGCCATGTTCGCCTGTTGAGCTTCCGAGCCTCAAGGGATCGGTTAATGGTGGGCTTGATATTAGTGGCGGAGTAAATGAGTAGCGGTTATGTCTTTCTTTTAGGAACAATCATTCTAGCAGTAATGCAAAGCTGTTATTTAACGACACTAAGGGGAAAAACCCTCACTTATAAATAGTCCCAATGATGATGGGACAAGAGAGCTTAGGAGATTAAACACTAAGATATTCTGATAACTCAAAATATTTTTTCACCTCACATTTCTTTCTCCGTAGCTCGGCGTGATAGTGGTTAGATGACCTCTCAATATGTCGGACTTGACAGCCTCCAGTCCCTTTTAAGTCTCTTACTGACTTAAGTATCGGAGGGGATTTTGGATCAGAATCCAGATCTGACCCTTTTGACGATTTCTCTGTGCTGCAGATAGCTAAAGATAGCTCGGAGTTAGGTCAGGTTTCACCCGATAGCTTTGACTTAGCTCTCCCAGACCTGAATTCAAACTTCCTTGGGTCCCACTCCTCTAACGACAAAGCGCTACGTCATCGGATGCATTCTTGTCTGTACCACTTTACTGTGTGACGAATTTACTTATCAACAGTTGTCGTCGTTTGTGTGAAATAATGTCAGATTGTCCCATCAATTGGGGGCCTATGGGGCTGCCCACTAGTGAGGGGAGATCCTCCGATTCTCCATGAAGCTCCTAGCTCCTCTTCTCAAGGACCAGCGCGACACTTGATCACACATGAGCAATTTCAAGCATTTTCTCAGACGGTCAATGCTAACATTCAAGCGTTAACTGCTGTAATAGAGCGGCTGGGGAACCAACCGCCGTAAGTGGTAATCGGGCCACAACCCACCAACACGGGATTGGGCCCCAGGGGCAGGAATTTACACCAAAGAGCCAGAGGAATGGCCCACCAAACTCAGAGCGACAAGTCATCTCTCTGACTAATGCTACTCCACCTCGGTAAAGACCTAAATCGACAACCACGATGTGGGTCACGGTGGTGAGAGGAACGACAACCACCACTCTGTCGGATTTAAAGGCTCGAGACCATCCACCAATTGGAAGGCCTCCCGTCGTCCCTCTCAGAGCGACGTGGACCAAGAAAAAGCTCGTCACGCGCATGATTACAGCCGCAAACGCCCAGCAGCTCAAATCTGGGTATATACAGAAGAGTCGAGGAAATGATCTTCCCTCTGAATTCTCCCAATGGCTCGAAAGGGGACATAGTCGATTCATTTAGCGCCTCCACCCGTCGACAGACTAGACATCACAACGAGGTGCATCGTTCCAATTCTCCATCCTTAGGTTCAGAGGACATGCGCAACCCATTGAAGAAAAATATCACCTCGGCTCCGCGGTTGCCCAAGTTCAAAATGCCCCTTAGACAAATATGACAGCACGTGTGACCCTCGCAAACACGTCCAGGAAAACAAGAGTGATGAAAATACATGTGGCAGATGAACCTTCCCTTTGTCGAGCCTTTTATACAACATTGCGCAAGGCGGCAAATGAATGGTACAATGGACTCCCCAATCACAGCATTGGGTCCTTTAAGAGCTTATCCCAAGCTTTTTGCCAATGATTCATGGCAAGGCCTAGACAAAAACGAAGTTCAGACCACATGTTCACTTGGGAGCAGAGAGAAGGAGAAACGCTTAGGGACTTCCTCAAGCGTTTCAATCTCGAGAGGCTGAATATAGAGGGCTGCAATGGCGATGTTACCATCATAGTTCTCAAGAAAGGAATCTATTGTGAAGATGTGATGAAATTGCTGCACCATCGACCCCTGCGTAACCTTGATACATACTGGCAGAAGAAGTGTGGCCCACCTGGAACAAAGGTAGCTCCCAAACCCAGGCCAATGGGGGGAGGGAAGCTCGACCTTGAGACGGGTCTCGCCAAAAGTCCCGAGATCGACAACGACGAGGAAGGAGTCCCCGAGATTGATCACATGCATTTGAGAAGACTTTCACCAAATTGAATGCTACAAATGCCGAAGTGCCGGCATATGCAAAGGGCGATGGATACTTCGATCGACCACCTTCTAAGCTAAAGGGTAAGTATGAGAAAAGGGACGACATCAAATTTTGCAGGTATCAACAGGATAATGGGCACGACATTGAGGATTGCTGGACGTTGAAAAAGGATATTGAAGCCTTGATTAAATGTGTTCATTTGAGGAAATTTGTTGATGCCTCAGAGACGAAGGCAAAGGCAGTGGAGGGAGCCTCAAAATGCTAGGATAAACGCAAGGGTCATGCTTCATTCACCCGTTCCTCGGGTCGTTGAGTGAGCTACGAGGAAGGGCTGAACAGTCGAAAGCTTAAAGAGTGCAAGGCGATACTTTGAGCCTCACCCACATCGATAAACGCCTGTGTGCATTTCCATTGTTCGTGCTTTCAGTTGCTTTTTATTTGAATTAGTTAATAAATTATCTTTTTCAATACTTCTACTATGTCGAGCTAATGCACATATGACGAACATACTTTAACAAAGGTCATTTTGTCAACCTTGATCTCTTTTCAAGTGCTCAAGTCTCTACATTCAGTCAATACCCTCGTGGGCCCGCTCGGCTATCGAACAGAGGGGCATCCCGTTCGTGGGGCCGACCGAGCTACATGAACGGGGACGACCTATCTGTATCCTCGCAGTCTGCTCGGCTATACAAACGGAGGGGTATCCCCTTTGCGGGCCGATCTAGCTATATGAAGGGAGACGACTTATCTATTCCCTCGCGGGTTGCTCATACGAACATGAAAGACTTATCTAAAACTTGCGGGCCACTCTGTTATACGAACGGAGGTGCATCCCCTTCATGGGCCGTCCGAACTACACGAATGGAGACGACATATTTATACCCTTGCGGGTCGCTCAGCTATACAAACGAAGGGGCAAGGCGGCGAATGAATGATACAATGGACTCCAATCACATCATTGGGTCCTTTAAGAGCTTATCCCAATCTTTCTGCCAACGGTTCATGGCAGGGCGTAGGCAAAAACGAAGTTTAGACCACCTGTTCACTCGGGGCAGAGAGAAGGAGAAACGCTTAGGGACTTCCTCGAGCGTTTCAGTCTCGAGATGCTGAATATAGAGGGCTGCAATGGCGATGTTATCATCACAGCTCCCAAGAAAGGAATCCATTGTGAAGATTTGACGAAATTGCTACACCGACCTCCGCGTAACCTCAATTCATGCTGGCAGAAGAAGCGTTGGCCACCTGGAACAAAGGTAGCTTCAACCCAGGCCAGTGGGGTGATGGAAGCTTGACCTTGAGACGGGTCTCGCCAAGAGTTTCGAGATCGATGACGAAGATGAAGGAGTCCACGAGATTGATCGCACACATATGAGAAGACTTTCACCAAACTGAACGTTACAAAGGCCGAAGTGCCGGCATATGCAAATGGCGAGGGATACTTCGATCGACCACCTCCCAAGCTAAAGGGTAAGTATGCGAAAATGGACGACATCAAATTTTGCAGGTATCACCAGGATAATGGGCACGACACCAAGGATTGCTGGACGTTGAAAAAGGATATTGAAGCCTTGATTAAACGTGGTCATTTGAGGAAATTCGTTGATGCCTCAGAGACGATGGCAACGGAGGGAACCTCAAAAGGCTATGATAAACGAAAAGGGGTCATGCTTCACTCACCAGTTCCTTGGGTCGTTGAGTGAGCTATGAGAAAGGGCTCAACAATCGAAAGCTTAAAGCATGCACGGTGAGACTTACCCACATCGAATAAACACTTGTATGGATTTCCATTGTTGGTGCTTTTACTTGCTTTTTATTTGAATTAATAAATAAATTATCTTTTTCAATACTTCTACTATGTCGAGCTAATGCACATAATGCACATATAACGAACATACTTTAACAAAGGTCATTTTGTCAACCTTCTCTTTCCAAGGACTCATGTCTGTGCATTCAGTCAATACCCTCGCAGGCCGCTTGGCTATACGAACAGAGGGGCATCCCGTTTGTGGGCTGACCGATCTACATGAACGTGGACAACCTATCTATACCATGCAGTCTGCTTGGCTATACAAACGGTGGGGCATCCCTTTCGCTGGCCGATGTAGCTATACGAAGGGAGGCGACTTACATATACACTCGCGGGCTGCTCGGCTATACGAACATGAAGGACTTATCTAAAACCTTGCGGGCCACTCGGTTATACGAACGGGTCGTGGGCCGACCGAACTACATGAATATAGAACTTATTTATACCCTTGCAGGTCACTCAACTATACGAACGAAGGGGCGTCCCCTTTGCGGTTTGACCAAGCTACACGAACGGGGACTACCCATCTCTACCCAGCATTGGCTCGCCTATTTATATGATTAGAAGTTACTTCCTTCGGGGCCGAGCTAGCTCTACCAACCCGGGGATGAACTCTCCACGACAAAATGTGTGAAATCCTTGGACTGAGATAGAAGTTCGTTGCTCAACAATTCATTCTCAGCATCCCACCCATGCATAAGTCTGAGCTATGGAGGGGGCAAGCTGGCAACACCATGCCCTACGGATGCGATATACAATAAGATATTTCACGAATACTCATTTCTTATAATAAACTTTACTTCATTTGTGGAATACAGAAGGTCGAACCACACACCCAAAAAGAACGATAAATTCATGGGTCGGCTAAGTGATGTGGACGACCCTCCAAGGATACATCTTCCTTGTCAGTGACATTATTATTCCCAGAACTGAGATGCGAACCTCGTGTCTCTGTCAGACACGATACTCACGGGGACTCCATGAAGTCGCACAACCTCCTGCACGATTCACGTTACATCACTATCCAAACTAGGAAAAGGAAATAAAAACGGAGAGTAAAAGAATTTTACCTCCATATATCTCCTCGCTAGCGCCTCAGTGGACTGTCCTACTCGGAACGGAATAAAGTGCGCAGATTTGGTCAATCGATCTACGATCACCCAAATCGCGTCATTCTGCTTCGGACTCCGAGGTAGTCCAGTCACGAAATCCATAGTGATGTGTTGCCACTTCCACTCCGGAATCGGAAGCGGTTGTAGCAACCCGGCCGAACGCTGATGCTCCGCCTTCACTTGCTGGCAAACCAAACACTTGGCTACACTCCGAGCCACGCTCCTCTTCATACCATGCCACCAATAATTCAGACGAAGATCCTGATACATCTTGGTGCCACCAGGATGCACAGAATACGGCGAACTGTGTGCCTCCACCATCAATTCCTCTCTGATATCCCCAGCTGGCACACACAACCTGGCTCCAAACCTCAGCGAGCCATCCTCATGAATCAAAAAGTCAGTCCGCAGACCGGCTTCCACCATCTCCCGAATCCTTACCAACTTCGGATCTCCGGCCTGGCCAGCCTTAATCCGATCCACGATCGTCGACTGTACCTGCATGTACATCAACGACGAAGCCTCCCCAGGAAGAACAATCTCCACACCAGACTCGCAAAAATCCTGCTGCAATCTCCACTGCGAGGTCAAAATCATCACCGCTGGCAGCCTACTCAAAGCATCCGGAACCACATTCACCTTGTCAGGGTGATACTGCAAATCAATCTCGTAATCCGCCATAAGCTCCAACCATCGACGCTGTCGCATGTTGAGCTCCTTCTGAGTGAAAATATACTTCAAGCTTTTGTGATCGGTGAAAATCTTCACTTTCTCACTCAGCAGGAAGTGCCTCCAAATCTTAAGAGCAAACACCACGGCAGCCAACTCCAAATCATGCGTCGGGTAATTCTTCTCATGAACCTTAAGCTGACGAGACGCATACGCCACAACATGCCCGTGCCGATGCAACACACAACCGAGACCCTTGCCAGAAGCATCGCAAAAGATCTCAAATCCACCGCTGCGATCAGGCACAACAAGAATAGGGGCACTCGTCAACCTCTCCTTCAGAACACCAAAAGCCCTCTCACAATCACCCGACCAAACATAAGCAATATCCTTCCGCGTCAACCTGGTCATCGGCTCAGCAATACGAGAAAAGTCCTTAATGAATCGCCGATAGTAACCAGCAAGTCCAAGAAAACTCCGAATCTCAGACGCTGACGACGGAACGGGCCACTTCCTGATGGCCCGAATCTTCTCGGGATCCACTGAAATACCATCTCCAGTCACTACATGCCCGAGAAAAGCAACTCGATCCAACCAAAACTCGCACTTCGAAAACTTAGCATACAAACGATGCTTCCTCAAAATTTCCAACACCGTCCTTAAGTGCGAGGCATGCTCTTCCTCCGACTTCGAATAGATCAGAATGTCGTCAATGAAGATAACGACAAACTTATCCAAAAAGTCGTAGAAAATCAGGTTCATCAGATTCATGAAAACTGCGGGCGCGTTAGTTACGCCAAATGGCATAACCACGAACTCATAGTGTCCATACTTCGTTCTGAACGCTGTCTTCGGAACATCTCCCTTCTTCACCTTCAACTGATGGTAACCACTCCTCAAATCCAATTTAGAAAACACCCTCGAACCTCCAAGCTGATCAAAAATATCATCAATGCGAGGCAACGGGTATTTATTCTTAATGGTTACCGCATTCAATTCCCGATAGTCCACGCACATGCGACGCGAACCATCCTTCTTCTTAACCAACAACACCGGTGCTCCCCACGGAGACACGCTAGGATTAATATAACCCTTCTGCAAAAGCTCATCCAACTGCTTTCGCAACTCTTCCAACTCTGCAGGTGCCATACGATACGGCGCCTTCGAAATCGGCTGCGCACCTGGAACGAGGTCGATAGAAAATTCCAGAGCCCGATCAGGCGGCAAACCAGACATCTCCTCGGGGAAGACGTCACCAAAATCTCGCACCACAGCTGGCCACTCCAGCTCCATCTGCATAGCCACAGCCTCCACCGGCCTGGCCCGAAATCTGACAGGACCAAGCGAACTGCTACCACGACTGAACTCAAACACTGGGTGTCCGGGAATCTCGAACACCACCTTCTTCCTCCGACAGTCGATCGTAGCATAGAAGCTCGCAAGCCAATCCATCCCAAGAACTGCATCATAGTTGATGATGTCGTGGACAATGAAATCAGCACAAAGCTCACGTCCACAAACCACCAACGGGCAAGAATTGCACCCACGATGCACCGACCACACCATTCCCTGTAACGATATTCCAACTCTTCGGAAGAGGGGACGTCGACAAGGAATGCCTCTCCACGAAGCTCCGAGAAATAATGCACATCGATGCACCAGAGTCAAAGAGGACTCGTGCAGGAAATGTGCACACCAAAATCACACCTAATCAATCAATTAACAATCAAATCCTAGTCTAGCAAACAATCATGAGCAAGCAACCAATATAATCAAAAATCAACTAACTAAGGAAGATAAATAGCTAGAATGAGCGTTACCTGCAATAACTTCATCCACGGCCATGCTCTCCTCCTCAGTCATCAGAAAGGCCTGCCCTCTCGGCGGAACAGCCTGCCGAAAGGCATGTCTCTGTGGAACAAGGGGCGCTCCACGTCCAACGGGCACAGGAGCTCGCTGCTGCAACGGCTGTGCTGCAATAGGAGCCCGCCAAGGCTGTCTCGACTTCGGACACTCCCGGATGGTGTGGGCAGGATCTCCGCAGACAATGCACTGTCCTAGAAACCTCCTACACTGATCCCTGAGGTGTCCAGTCTTGCCACAGAAATGGCAAGTCTTCAGGATAGGCCCTCCTGGCCTCTTGAACTGCACCGGATGACTAGGCTTGAAACCAGGCCTAACCACCGCCCTGGCCTGCTCCATAGGCCTCTTCCCAGCTCCGGAAACATGTCCCTTCCTCTGATTCAAATTCAACTCCTGCCGCCTCGCAGCAATCAGAACCTTCTGATATGTCTCCAAGTCAGAAGAGGTCACAAAGCTCTGAAGCTCCAAGGCAAGTCCCTGGAGAAATCGCTGAGCTTTCTCATCGGCATCCTGCACCATCTTAGGTGCAAACCGACTGAGCCTCGTGAACTCCTGGTGGTACTGATCCACCGACAAGCTCCCCTGCTTCAGATCTATAAAGCGCTGCAGCATCACCTGCCGAGCAGCCTTCGGGAAGAACTCTCCATCGAATCTGGACTTGAAGGTAGCCCAGACGATCGGCTCCACCAGCATCTTCTCTTCAGCATCCCACCAATTCCTGGCGTTATCCTTCAGCTGCCTCTTAGCCAGATCAACCCATCCAGCCGGGTTAATCTTTGCCATTGCCAAGTTATCCTCAATGTTCCTTATCCATTCGTCGGCAGCCATCAAAGTATGCGGGACCCAGCTCCCGAAATTGCTTCGCTCCTGGCTCAGAGCGAGGGGCATCGGGAAGAGCCCGGGCAGCTCGAGCAGGTGGAGCATTCTGGACTTGCAAAAGCACGCCCTGCTGCACTTGCATCATCTGGATCATCATCCGCATCATCTCACCGCTGGTGGGTTCCCGCTCAGGCTCCTCATCATGAGGGAGCGCACCACTACCACCACCACGGGTGAAACGCCTTCCTGCCATCTAATGACACGGAAAACAAATCAGATTAGACTCATAGCTTATGACTCGGACGTCGAACTTAATTTATTGGACATTCAAATATTATTATTGCTATTCCAAAAATCGCAGTTACAGAAAGACCTGCATGGGCCACCACTAAAACCTGTCACGACCCGCTTCCCTAAAATGGAGGCGAGTACGTGAAAAGGTCCGCACGAGAGTGGAGCTGTGAAGCCCCAAACCCGATAAGCGTCCACAATACAAAAACAGGTCCCTGTAACCACAACAGAATAGCAATAATAACACAAGGAGAGACTGAAATAAAATTCACATCTCACAAATATTGTCCAACATCACAAATAAGTTCAACATCCAGAAAAGCCACCAGGCTAAAATAAAAGAGTCTAAAGGCCCAGAACAAGGCCAACAAAAGAAACGACATAACAAAGTATAGTATAGGTGCCACGCACCGATAACAAAACAACTGTCTAATAAAAGTAAAACACAACGAAGACACTAGGACTGGTCCCCAGTGTCCACGTACTCCCCGTCAAACACAAGCACGGGCTCGGCGTCTGCAAACACCTCGTCCCCAACAAGTAACTCAGGCTCGGGCTCTAACATGTGTCACCCAAAAGAGAAAAGGGGCACATGTCAGCAAGTCGAACGACTTGTGCAAGGAAACGGGAATAATGGTAAACTAGCAACCTAGCAATTAAAACATGGTGCATGGCAAGTAAAGTACGGTGGTAACAAGTAAGGTAAAGGAGAGTACAAGTGGCAAGTATCAAGTGGTAGGGGTGACATGTAATGTCAAGTAACAAGTAAAGTACAAGGGATCACTCAACGAGTGCCCTATTGCCCGCAGGCTGTGTTCAAGTATCAAGTACAAGGGGTCACTCAACGAGTGCCCTATTGCCCGCAGGCTGTGAGGAGCTCGTCTTCTGGAACACGAGCCAGAAAGTGTATTTGATAAGTATGGCGTATGGGTGCACCTAGCCGGAACGAGTAACACTAGTATGTAGCGATGCTACGCAATCACGATGAGTATTCAAGCATGCAATGACATGAGCAGATAATTCGCATACCGTTAATTAAATTAAACGTGACAGGCGAAATGCAATGACATGAACATATTCGCGTACCGTTAATTAAATTAAACATGGCAGTTAAAATGCAATAGCAGTTAAGGATGCATGGATGACATGAACAGTTATTTTCGCGTACCGTTAAGGAAAGTAAACGTGACATACAAGCATGATGAAAGTGACGGACCAAGCTTCGTTGTCAAGCTAGGTCAATGGCGTCTAAACGGCTATCCTTTCACCGTCTAGTCTCTTTTACGCTAAAGCAAGGTAAATGGCCTAAGACATGGCCTAAATCAAGAGATGCAAGTTTCACTTGCCTAGCACCGGGGATGGCGACTACTTCGTCATACGGATGCCAATCTATGGGGAAATCACTGATAGGGGGAACAACCATCAAACAACATGAAATTTATTAGGGTTTCATAAAAATACCAATAGGCTATGAAAACATAGAGGAATCGATTTCTTACCAAGAGGAGACGGAAGGAACACTCCGGGGAACCCTAGGATCAGATCTGGAAAAGATTGGAGAAGTTTGGGGAAACTAGGGTTTTGGGGGATTTGGGGATTTTGATGGGTTTTGATGGAGATTTGGGGAAGATGAGGGGTAGATAGAGTAGATGGATGGATTGGATGATGGATTTAGGGCTTGGAATGAAGGAATGGAGCTTGGAGGAAGATGGGGGCTCAATGGGGGAGAAACTAGGGCTTAGGGTCGTGTTGGAGAAGAAGAAGTCGTTTGGGAGGGGTATTTATAGGTTGAGCTGGCGGCTAGGGCAAAACTAGGGTTTCCTGCACTGCTTAGTCGGTCAAAGAACAACTGTTGACCGACTAGTTTGAGATCTAGTCGGTCGGTTGAACAACGCAGACCGACTAAGTGTAAACAGTAACTCCAGTCGAAAACCTGAACTAAGAGTTAGTCGGTCCAAGAACAACTGCTGACCGACTAGTTTGAGATCTAGTCGGTCGATGAACGTTCTTAGACCGACTAAGAGTAAACAGTAACTCGACTGTACAGTAGAACCAAGAATTAGTCGGTCTGAGTACAAAACTTGACCGACTAAGAATGAACAGTACTGATACTAAAATTTAGATGATGTGTTAGTCGGTTAAAGAAGCATTGCTGACCGACTAGTTTGCAACCTAGTCGGTCAACCAACGTTCTTAGACCGACTAACGATAAACAGTAACTCCTGAGAAATTTAGAAAGCTAACTAGTCGGTCCAAGAAGGATTGCCAACCGACTGGATCGTCATCTAGTCGGTCGGTGGCCCTTCTTACACCGGCTAATGAGCACAGAAAAGTAACGATACGGAGCGCGGGGCCCCGGGATCGATTCCTAAGACTCCTAGGCTTGATCTAACAGTTAGATATGACCGTTATAAAGCCCGTCACAAACGACGTACTTCGAAATCGACGATCCTAAGGAAGAATCGAGAAAATACGACGAATCGATCGAAAATGAAAGTTACGGAGACGAAAACCACACAAGAGGAGAAAACCCACCAAAACATATATTATATTATAATAAATTCAGATACAAGGAAACCAGTCGTTACATCCTCCCCAACTTAAGAAAAATTCCGTCCTCGGAATTTCCGTATACTCACGAGTCCGGAAACAAAAGTGGGTAGCGCTCTCGCATCTCATCTTCTCTCTCCCAAGTAGACTCTCCCGGCGAACCGTGCCGCCACATCACTCTAACAAGATCGACGACCTTGTTTCGAAGTGACTTCTGACGCCTGTCCAGAATCTGCACCGGATACTGGTCATACGTCAAATCTGGGCGAACGGCGATCTCCGAGAAATCCACGGCATGAGATGGATCGCTAATGTATCGACGAAGCTGCGACACATGGAAAACATTGTGAACTCCTTCCAAAGATGGCGGCAAAGCCAAGCGATATGCTACCTCGCCAACCCTCTCCAAAACGTCAAATGGTCCAATGTATCGCGGGCTCAACTTCCCACGCTTCCCAAAACGAATCACACCACGATTCGGGGAAATCTTCAAGAACACATGGTCGCCCGGCTGAAACTCCAAAGGACGACGTTTAGCATCCGCCCAATGCTTAAAACGGTCCTGAGCAATTCTCAACCTCTCCCGAATATTCCTGACGATATCCACGGCCTCCACGATCATCTCAGGTCCCAACAACTCCCGATCTCCAACGTCATCCCAACTCAATGGCGATCGACATTTCCTCCCATAAAGAGCGGCGAATGGCGCCATGCCAATACTCGCCTGGAAGCTGTTGTAGGAAAACTCTACCAGATGTAGATGGTCCTCCCACGAACCCTTGAAATCCAACATGCACGCCCTCAGCATGTCTTCCAAAATCTGAATTGTCCTCTCGGACTGGCCATCCGTCTGCGGATGGTACGCCGTGCTGAAACTCAGACGCGTACCCAAACTCTTCTGCAAACTCTGCCAGAACTGAGATGTGAACCTCGTGTCTCTGTCAGACACGATACTCACGGGGACTCCATGAAGTCGCACAACCTCCTGCACGATTCACGTTACATCACTATCCAAACTAGGAAAAGGAAATAAAAACGGAGAGTAAAAGAATTTTACCTCCATATATCTCCTCGCTAGCGCCTCAGTGGACTGTCCTACTCGGAACGGAATAAAGTGCGCAGATTTGGTCAATCGATCTACGATCACCCAAATCGCGTCATTCTGCTTCGGACTCCGAGGTAGTCCAGTCACGAAATCCATAGTGATGTGTTGCCACTTCCACTCCGGAATCGGAAGCGGTTGTAGCAACCCGGCCGAACGCTGATGCTCCGCCTTCACTTGCTGGCAAACCAAACACTTGGCTACACTCCGAGCCACGCTCCTCTTCATACCATGCCACCAATAATTCAGACGAAGATCCTGATACATCTTGGTGCCACCAGGATGCACAGAATACGGCGAACTGTGTGCCTCCACCATCAATTCCTCTCTGATATCCCCAGCTGGCACACACAACCTGGCTCCAAACCTCAGCGAGCCATCCTCATGAATCAAAAAGTCAGTCCGCAGACCGGCTTCCACCATCTCCCGAATCCTTACCAACTTCGGATCTCCGGCCTGGCCAGCCTTAATCCGATCCACGATCGTCGACTGTACCTGCATGTACATCAACGACGAAGCCTCCCCAGGAAGAACAATCTCCACACCAGACTCGCAAAAATCCTGCTGCAATCTCCACTGCGAGGTCAAAATCATCACCGCTGGCAGCCTACTCAAAGCATCCGGAACCACATTCACCTTGTCAGGGTGATACTGCAAATCAATCTCGTAATCCGCCATAAGCTCCAACCATCGACGCTGTCGCATGTTGAGCTCCTTCTGAGTGAAAATATACTTCAAGCTTTTGTGATCGGTGAAAATCTTCACTTTCTCACTCAGCAGGAAGTGCCTCCAAATCTTAAGAGCAAACACCACGGCAGCCAACTCCAAATCATGCGTCGGGTAATTCTTCTCATGAACCTTAAGCTGACGAGACGCATACGCCACAACATGCCCGTGCCGATGCAACACACAACCGAGACCCTTGCCAGAAGCATCGCAAAAGATCTCAAATCCACCGCTGCGATCAGGCACAACAAGAATAGGGGCACTCGTCAACCTCTCCTTCAGAACACCAAAAGCTCTCTCACAATCACCCGACCAAACATAAGCAATATCCTTCCGCGTCAACCTGGTCATCGGCTCAGCAATACGAGAAAAGTCCTTAATGAATCGCCGATAGTAACCAGCAAGTCCAAGAAAACTCCGAATCTCAGACGCTGACGACGGAACGGGCCACTTCCTGATGGCCCGAATCTTCTCGGGATCCACTGAAATACCATCTCCAGTCACGACATGCCCGAGAAAAGCAACTCGATCCAACCAAAACTCGCACTTCGAAAACTTAGCATACAAACGATGCTTCCTCAAAATTTCCAACACCGTCCTTAAGTGCGAGGCATGCTCTTCCTCCGACTTCGAATAGATCAGAATGTCGTCAATGAAGATAACGACAAACTTATCCAAAAAGTCGTAGAAAATCAGGTTCATCAGATTCATGAAAACTGCGGGCGCGTTAGTTACGCCAAATGGCATAACCACGAACTCATAGTGTCCATACTTCGTTCTGAACGCTGTCTTCGGAACATCTCCCTTCTTCACCTTCAACTGATGGTAACCACTCCTCAAATCCAATTTAGAAAACACCCTCGAACCTCCAAGCTGATCAAAAATATCATCAATGCGAGGCAACAGGTATTTATTCTTAATGGTTACCGCATTCAATTCCCGATAGTCCACGCACATGCGACGCGAACCATCCTTCTTCTTAACCAACAACACCGGTGCTCCCCACGGAGACACGCTAGGATTAATATAACCCTTCTGCAAAAGCTCATCCAACTGCTTTCGCAACTCTTCCAACTCTGCAGGTGCCATACGATACGGCGCCTTCGAAATCGGCTGCGCACCTGGAACGAGGTCGATAGAAAATTCCAGAGCCCGATCAGGCGGCAAACCAGACATCTCCTCGGGGAAGACGTCACCAAAATCTCGCACCACAGCTGGCCACTCCAGCTCCATCTGCATAGCCACAGCCTCCACCGGCCTGGCCCGAAATCTGACAGGACCAAGCGAACTGCTACCACGACTGAACTCAAACACTGGGTGTCCGGGAATCTCGAACACCACCTTCTTCCTCCGACAGTCGATCGTAGCATAGAAGCTCGCAAGCCAATCCATCCCAAGAACTGCATCATAGTTGATGATGTCGTGGACAATGAAATCAGCACAAAGCTCACGTCCACAAACCACCAACGGGCAAGAATTGCACCCACGATGCACCGACCACACCATTCCCTGTAACGATATTCCAACTCTTCGGAAGAGGGGACGTCGACAAGGAATGCCTCTCCACGAAGCTCCGAGAAATAATGCACATCGATGCACCAGAGTCAAAGAGGACTCGTGCAGGAAATGTGCACACCAAAATCACACCTAATCAATCAATTAACAATCAAATCCTAGTCTAGCAAACAATCATGAGCAAGCAACCAATATAATCAAAAATCAACTAACTAAGGAAGATAAATAGCTAGAATGAGCGTTACCTGCAATAACTTCATCCACGGCCATGCTCTCCTCCTCAGTCATCAGAAAGGCCTGCCCTCTCGGCGGAACAGCCTGCCGAAAGGCATGTCTCTGTGGAACAAGGGGCGCTCCACGTCCAACGGGCACAGGAGCTCGCTGCTGCAACGGCTGTGCTGCAATAGGAGCCCGCCAAGGCTGTCTCGACTTCGGACACTCCCGGATGGTGTGGGCAGGATCTCCGCAGACAATGCACTGTCCTAGAAACCTCCTACACTGATCCCTGAGGTGTCCAGTCTTGCCACAGAAATGGCAAGTCTTCAGGATAGGCCCTCCTGGCCTCTTGAACTGCACCGGATGACTAGGCTTGAAACCAGGCCTAACCACCGCCCTGGCCTGCTCCATAGGCCTCTTCCCAGCTCCGGAAACATGTCCCTTCCTCTGATTCAAATTCAACTCCTGCCGCCTCGCAGCAATCAGAACCTTCTGATATGTCTCCAAGTCAGAAGAGGTCACAAAGCTCTGAAGCTCCAAGGCAAGTCCCTGGAGAAATCGCTGAGCTTTCTCATCGGCATCCTGCACCATCTTAGGTGCAAACCGACTGAGCCTCGTGAACTCCTGGTGGTACTGATCCACCGACAAGCTCCCCTGCTTCAGATCTATAAAGCGCTGCAGCATCACCTGCCGAGCAGCCTTCGGGAAGAACTCTCCATCGAATCTGGACTTGAAGGTAGCCCAGACGATCGGCTCCACCAGCATCTTCTCTTCAGCATCCCACCAATTCCTGGCGTTATCCTTCAGCTGCCTCTTAGCCAGATCAACCCATCCAGCCGGGTTAATCTTTGCCATTGCCAAGTTATCCTCAATGTTCCTTATCCATTCGTCGGCAGCCATCAAAGTATGCGGGACCCAGTTCCCGAAATTGCTTCGCTCCTGGCTCAGAGCGAGGGGCATCGGGAAGAGCCCGGGCAGCTCGAGCAGGTGGAGCATTCTGGACTTGCAAAAGCACGCCCTGCTGCACTTGCATCATCTGGATCATCATCCGCATCATCTCACCGCTGGTGGGTTCCCGCTCAGGCTCCTCATCATGAGGGAGCGCACCACTACCACCACCACGGGTGAAACGCCTTCCTGCCATCTAATGACACGGAAAACAAATCAGATTAGACTCATAGCTTATGACTCGGACGTCGAACTTAATTTATTGGACATTCAAATATTATTATTGCTATTCCAAAAATCGCAGTTACAGAAAGACCTGCATGGGCCACCACTAAAACCTGTCACGACCCGCTTCCCTAAAATGGAGGCGAGTACGTGAAAAGGTCCGCACGAGAGTGGAGCTGTGAAGCCCCAAACCCGATAAGCGTCCACAATACAAAAACAGGTCCCTGTAACCACAACAGAATAGCAATAATAACACAAGGAGAGACTGAAATAAAATTCACATCTCACAAATATTGTCCAACATCACAAATAAGTTCAACATCCAGAAAAGCCACCAGGCTAAAATAAAAGAGTCTAAAGGCCCAGAACAAGGCCAACAAAAGAAACGACATAACAAAGTATAGTATAGGTGCCACGCACCGATAACAAAACAACTGTCTAATAAAAGTAAAACACAACGAAGACACTAGGACTGGTCCCCAGTGTCCACGTACTCCCCGTCAAACACAAGCACGGGCTCGGCGTCTGCAAACACCTCGTCCCCAACAAGTAACTCAGGCTCGGGCTCTAACATGTGTCACCCAAAAGAGAAAAGGGGCACATGTCAGCAAGTCGAACGACTTGTGCAAGGAAACGGGAATAATGGTAAACTAGCAACCTAGCAATTAAAACATGGTGCATGGCAAGTAAAGTACGGTGGTAACAAGTAAGGTAAAGGAGAGTACAAGTGGCAAGTATCAAGTGGTAGGGGTGACATGTAATGTCAAGTAACAAGTAAAGTACAAGGGATCACTCAACGAGTGCCCTATTGCCCGCAGGCTGTGTTCAAGTATCAAGTACAAGGGGTCACTCAACGAGTGCCCTATTGCCCGCAGGCTGTGAGGAGCTCGTCTTCTGGAACACGAGCCAGAAAGTGTATTTGATAAGTATGGCGTATGGGTGCACCTAGCCGGAACGAGTAACACTAGTATGTAGCGATGCTACGCAATCACGATGAGTATTCAAGCATGCAATGACATGAGCAGATAATTCGCATACCGTTAATTAAATTAAACGTGACAGGCGAAATGCAATGACATGAACATATTCGCGTACCGTTAATTAAATTAAACATGGCAGTTAAAATGCAATAGCAGTTAAGGATGCATGGATGACATGAACAGTTATTTTCGCGTACCGTTAAGGAAAGTAAACGTGACATACAAGCATGATGAAAGTGACGGACCAAGCTTCGTTGTCAAGCTAGGTCAATGGCGTCTAAACGGCTATCCTTTCACCGTCTAGTCTCTTTTACGCTAAAGCAAGGTAAATGGCCTAAGACATGGCCTAAATCAAGAGATGCAAGTTTCACTTGCCTAGCACCGGGGATGGCGACTACTTCGTCATACGGATGCCAATCTATGGGGAAATCACTGATAGGGGGAACAACCATCAAACAACATGAAATTTATTAGGGTTTCATAAAAATACCAATAGGCTATGAAAACATAGAGGAATCGATTTCTTACCAAGAGGAGACGGAAGGAACACTCCGGGGAACCCTAGGATCAGATCTGGAAAAGATTGGAGAAGTTTGGGGAAACTAGGGTTTTGGGGGATTTGGGGATTTTGATGGGTTTTGATGGAGATTTGGGGAAGATGAGGGGTAGATAGAGTAGATGGATGGATTGGATGATGGATTTAGGGCTTGGAATGAAGGAATGGAGCTTGGAGGAAGATGGGGGCTCAATGGGGGAGAAACTAGGGCTTAGGGTCGTGTTGGAGAAGAAGAAGTCGTTTGGGAGGGGTATTTATAGGTTGAGCTGGCGGCTAGGGCAAAACTAGGGTTTCCTGCACTGCTTAGTCGGTCAAAGAACAACTGTTGACCGACTAGTTTGAGATCTAGTCGGTCGGTTGAACAACGCAGACCGACTAAGTGTAAACAGTAACTCCAGTCGAAAACCTGAACTAAGAGTTAGTCGGTCCAAGAACAACTGCTGACCGACTAGTTTGAGATCTAGTCGGTCGATGAACGTTCTTAGACCGACTAAGAGTAAACAGTAACTCGACTGTACAGTAGAACCAAGAATTAGTCGGTCTGAGTACAAAACTTGACCGACTAAGAATGAACAGTACTGATACTAAAATTTAGATGATGTGTTAGTCGGTTAAAGAAGCATTGCTGACCGACTAGTTTGCAACTTAGTCGGTCAACCAACGTTCTTAGACCGACTAACGATAAACAGTAACTCCTGAGAAATTTAGAAAGCTAACTAGTCGGTCCAAGAAGGATTGCCAACCGACTGGATCGTCATCTAGTCGGTCGGTGGCCCTTCTTACACCGGC
This sequence comes from Scilla litardierei, assembly GCA_030789695.1. Classification (NCBI taxonomy): domain Eukaryota; kingdom Viridiplantae; phylum Streptophyta; class Magnoliopsida; order Asparagales; family Asparagaceae; genus Scilla; species Scilla litardierei. The sequence continues at coordinate 450,087,902 of CM061142.1, forward strand.
TAATGAGCACAGAAAAGTAACGATACGGAGCGCGGGGCCCCGGGATCGATTCCTAAGACTCCTAGGCTTGATCTAACAGTTAGATATGACCGTTATAAAGCCCGTCACAAACGACGTACTTCGAAATCGACGATCCTAAGGAAGAATCGAGAAAATACGACGAATCGATCGAAAATGAAAGTTACGGAGACGAAAACCACACAAGAGGAGAAAACCCACCAAAACATATATTATATTATAATAAATTCAGATACAAGGAAACCAGTCGTTACATCCTCCCCAACTTAAGAAAAATTCCGTCCTCGGAATTTCCGTATACTCACGAGTCCGGAAACAAAAGTGGGTAGCGCTCTCGCATCTCATCTTCTCTCTCCCAAGTAGACTCTCCCGGCGAACCGTGCCGCCACATCACTCTAACAAGATCGACGACCTTGTTTCGAAGTGACTTCTGACGCCTGTCCAGAATCTGCACCGGATACTGGTCATACGTCAAATCTGGGCGAACGGCGATCTCCGAGAAATCCACGGCATGAGATGGATCGCTAATGTATCGACGAAGCTGCGACACATGGAAAACATTGTGAACTCCTTCCAAAGATGGCGGCAAAGCCAAGCGATATGCTACCTCGCCAACCCTCTCCAAAACGTCAAATGGTCCAATGTATCGCGGGCTCAACTTCCCACGCTTCCCAAAACGAATCACACCACGATTCGGGGAAATCTTCAAGAACACATGGTCGCCCGGCTGAAACTCCAAAGGACGACGTTTAGCATCCGCCCAATGCTTAAAACGGTCCTGAGCAATTCTCAACCTCTCCCGAATATTCCTGACGATATCCACGGCCTCCACGATCATCTCAGGTCCCAACAACTCCCGATCTCCAACGTCATCCCAACTCAATGGCGATCGACATTTCCTCCCATAAAGAGCGGCGAATGGCGCCATGCCAATACTCGCCTGGAAGCTGTTGTAGGAAAACTCTACCAGATGTAGATGGTCCTCCCACGAACCCTTGAAATCCAACATGCACGCCCTCAGCATGTCTTCCAAAATCTGAATTGTCCTCTCGGACTGGCCATCCGTCTGCGGATGGTACGCCGTGCTGAAACTCAGACGCGTACCCAAACTCTTCTGCAAACTCTGCCAGAACTGAGATGTGAACCTCGTGTCTCTGTCAGACACGATACTCACGGGGACTCCATGAAGTCGCACAACCTCCTGCACGATTCACGTTACATCACTATCCAAACTAGGAAAAGGAAATAAAAACGGAGAGTAAAAGAATTTTACCTCCATATATCTCCTCGCTAGCGCCTCAGTGGACTGTCCTACTCGGAACGGAATAAAGTGCGCAGATTTGGTCAATCGATCTACGATCACCCAAATCGCGTCATTCTGCTTCGGACTCCGAGGTAGTCCAGTCACGAAATCCATAGTGATGTGTTGCCACTTCCACTCCGGAATCGGAAGCGGTTGTAGCAACCCGGCCGAACGCTGATGCTCCGCCTTCACTTGCTGGCAAACCAAACACTTGGCTACACTCCGAGCCACGCTCCTCTTCATACCATGCCACCAATAATTCAGACGAAGATCCTGATACATCTTGGTGCCACCAGGATGCACAGAATACGGCGAACTGTGTGCCTCCACCATCAATTCCTCTCTGATATCCCCAGCTGGCACACACAACCTGGCTCCAAACCTCAGCGAGCCATCCTCATGAATCAAAAAGTCAGTCCGCAGACCGGCTTCCACCATCTCCCGAATCCTTACCAACTTCGGATCTCCGGCCTGGCCAGCCTTAATCCGATCCACGATCGTCGACTGTACCTGCATGTACATCAACGACGAAGCCTCCCCAGGAAGAACAATCTCCACACCAGACTCGCAAAAATCCTGCTGCAATCTCCACTGCGAGGTCAAAATCATCACCGCTGGCAGCCTACTCAAAGCATCCGGAACCACATTCACCTTGTCAGGGTGATACTGCAAATCAATCTCGTAATCCGCCATAAGCTCCAACCATCGACGCTGTCGCATGTTGAGCTCCTTCTGAGTGAAAATATACTTCAAGCTTTTGTGATCGGTGAAAATCTTCACTTTCTCACTCAGCAGGAAGTGCCTCCAAATCTTAAGAGCAAACACCACGGCAGCCAACTCCAAATCATGCGTCGGGTAATTCTTCTCATGAACCTTAAGCTGACGAGACGCATACGCCACAACATGCCCGTGCCGATGCAACACACAACCGAGACCCTTGCCAGAAGCATCGCAAAAGATCTCAAATCCACCGCTGCGATCAGGCACAACAAGAATAGGGGCACTCGTCAACCTCTCCTTCAGAACACCAAAAGCCCTCTCACAATCACCCGACCAAACATAAGCAATATCCTTCCGCGTCAACCTGGTCATCGGCTCAGCAATACGAGAAAAGTCCTTAATGAATCGCCGATAGTAACCAGCAAGTCCAAGAAAACTCCGAATCTCAGACGCTGACGACGGAACGGGCCACTTCCTGATGGCCCGAATCTTCTCGGGATCCACTGAAATACCATCTCCAGTCACTACATGCCCGAGAAAAGCAACTCGATCCAACCAAAACTCGCACTTCGAAAACTTAGCATACAAACGATGCTTCCTCAAAATTTCCAACACCGTCCTTAAGTGCGAGGCATGCTCTTCCTCCGACTTCGAATAGATCAGAATGTCGTCAATGAAGATAACGACAAACTTATCCAAAAAGTCGTAGAAAATCAGGTTCATCAGATTCATGAAAACTGCGGGCGCGTTAGTTACGCCAAATGGCATAACCACGAACTCATAGTGTCCATACTTCGTTCTGAACGCTGTCTTCGGAACATCTCCCTTCTTCACCTTCAACTGATGGTAACCACTCCTCAAATCCAATTTAGAAAACACCCTCGAACCTCCAAGCTGATCAAAAATATCATCAATGCGAGGCAACGGGTATTTATTCTTAATGGTTACCGCATTCAATTCCCGATAGTCCACGCACATGCGACGCGAACCATCCTTCTTCTTAACCAACAACACCGGTGCTCCCCACGGAGACACGCTAGGATTAATATAACCCTTCTGCAAAAGCTCATCCAACTGCTTTCGCAACTCTTCCAACTCTGCAGGTGCCATACGATACGGCGCCTTCGAAATCGGCTGCGCACCTGGAACGAGGTCGATAGAAAATTCCAGAGCCCGATCAGGCGGCAAACCAGACATCTCCTCGGGGAAGACGTCACCAAAATCTCGCACCACAGCTGGCCACTCCAGCTCCATCTGCATAGCCACAGCCTCCACCGGCCTGGCCCGAAATCTGACAGGACCAAGCGAACTGCTACCACGACTGAACTCAAACACTGGGTGTCCGGGAATCTCGAACACCACCTTCTTCCTCCGACAGTCGATCGTAGCATAGAAGCTCGCAAGCCAATCCATCCCAAGAACTGCATCATAGTTGATGATGTCGTGGACAATGAAATCAGCACAAAGCTCACGTCCACAAACCACCAACGGGCAAGAATTGCACCCACGATGCACCGACCACACCATTCCCTGTAACGATATTCCAACTCTTCGGAAGAGGGGACGTCGACAAGGAATGCCTCTCCACGAAGCTCCGAGAAATAATGCACATCGATGCACCAGAGTCAAAGAGGACTCGTGCAGGAAATGTGCACACCAAAATCACACCTAATCAATCAATTAACAATCAAATCCTAGTCTAGCAAACAATCATGAGCAAGCAACCAATATAATCAAAAATCAACTAACTAAGGAAGATAAATAGCTAGAATGAGCGTTACCTGCAATAACTTCATCCACGACCATGCTCTCCTCCTCAGTCATCAGAAAGGCCTGCCCTCTCGGCGGAACAGCCTGCCGAAAGGCATGTCTCTGTGGAACAAGGGGCGCTCCACGTCCAACGGGCACAGGAGCTCGCTGCTGCAACGGCTGTGCTGCAATAGGAGCCCGCCAAGGCTGTCTCGACTTCGGACACTCCCGGATGGTGTGGGCAGGATCTCCGCAGACAATGCACTGTCCTAGAAACCTCCTACACTGATCCCTGAGGTGTCCAGTCTTGCCACAGAAATGGCAAGTCTTCAGGATAGGCCCTCCTGGCCTCTTGAACTGCACCGGATGACTAGGCTTGAAACCAGGCCTAACCACCGCCCTGGCCTGCTCCATAGGCCTCTTCCCAGCTCCGGAAACATGTCCCTTCCTCTGATTCAAATTCAACTCCTGCCGCCTCGCAGCAATCAGAACCTTCTGATATGTCTCCAAGTCAGAAGAGGTCACAAAGCTCTGAAGCTCCAAGGCAAGTCCCTGGAGAAATCGCTGAGCTTTCTCATCGGCATCCTGCACCATCTTAGGTGCAAACCGACTGAGCCTCGTGAACTCCTGGTGGTACTGATCCACCGACAAGCTCCCCTGCTTCAGATCTATAAAGCGCTGCAGCATCACCTGCCGAGCAGCCTTCGGGAAGAACTCTCCATCGAATCTGGACTTGAAGGTAGCCCAGACGATCGGCTCCACCAGCATCTTCTCTTCAGCATCCCACCAATTCCTGGCGTTATCCTTCAGCTGCCTCTTAGCCAGATCAACCCATCCAGCCGGGTTAATCTTTGCCATTGCCAAGTTATCCTCAATGTTCCTTATCCATTCGTCGGCAGCCAGAGGACCCTCAGAACCATCAAAGTATGCGGGACCCAGTTCCCGAAATTGCTTCGCTCCTGGCTCAGAGCGAGGGGCATCGGGAAGAGCCCGGGCAGCTCGAGCAGGTGGAGCATTCTGGACTTGCAAAAGCACGCCCTGCTGCACTTGCATCATCTGGATCATCATCCGCATCATCTCACCGCTAGTGGGTTCCCGCTCAGGCTCCTCATCATGAGGGAGCGCACCACTACCACCACCACGGGTGAAGCGCCTTCCTGCCATCTAATGACACGGAAAACAAATCAGATTAGACTCATAGCTTATGACTCGGACGTCGAACTTAATTTATTGGACATTCAAATATTATTATTGCTATTCCAAAAATCGCAGTTACAGAAAGACCTGCATGGGCCACCACTAAAATCTGTCACGACCCGCTTCCCTAAAATGGAGGCGAGTACGTGAAAAGGTCCGCACGAGAGTGGAGCTGTGAAGCCCCAAACCCGATAAGCGTCCACAATACAAAAACAGGTCCCTGTAATCACAACAGAATAGCAATAATAACACAAGGAGAGACTGAAATAAAATTCACATCTCACAAATATTGTCCAACATCACAAATAAGTTCAACATCCAGAAAAGCCACCAGGCTAAAAGAAAAGAGTCTAAAGGCCCAGAACAAGGCCAACAAAAGAAACGACATAACAAAGTATAGTATAGGTGCCACGCACCGATAACAAAACAACTGTCTAATAAAAGTAAAACACAACGAAGACACTAGGACTGGTCCCCAGTGTCCACGTACTCCCCGTCAAACACAAGCACGGGCTCGGCGTCTGCAAACACATCGTCCCCAACAAGTAACTCAGGCTCGGGCTCTAACATGTGTCACCCAAAAGAGAAAAGGGGCACATGTCAGCAAGTCGAACGACTTGTGCAAGGAAACGGGAATAATGGTAAACTAGCAACCTAGCAATTAAAACATGGTGCATGGCAAGTAAAGTACGGTGGTAACAAGTAAGGTAAAGGAGAGTACAAGTGGCAAGTATCAAGTGGTAGGGGTGACACGTAATGTCAAGTAACAAGTAAAGTACAAGGGATCACTCAACGAGTGCCCTATTGCCCGCAGGCTGTGTTCAAGTATCAAGTACAAGGGGTCACTCAACGAGTGCCCTATTGCCCGCAGGCTGTGAGGAGCTCGTCTTCTGGAACACGAGCCAGAAAGTGTATTTGATAAGTATGGCGTAGGGGTGCACCTAGCCGGAACGAGTAACACTAGTATGTAGCGATGCTACGCAATCACGATGAGTGTTCAAGCATGCAATGACATGAGCAGATAATTCGCATATCGTTAATTAAATTAAACGTGACAGGCGAAATGCAATGACATGAACATATTCGCGTACTGTTAATTAAATTAAACATGGCAGTTAAAATGCAATAGCAGTTAAGGATGCATGGATGACATGAACAGTTATTTTCGCGTACCGTTAAGGAAAGTAAACGTGACATACAAGCATGATGAAAGTGACGGACCAAGCTTCGTTGTCAAGCTAGGTCAATGGCGTCTAAACGGCTATCCTTTCACCGTCTAGTCTCTTTTACGCTAAAGCAAGGTAAATGGCCTAAGACATGGCCTAAATCAAGAGATGCAAGTTTCACTTGCCTAGCACCGGGGATGGCGACTACTTCGTCACACGGATGCCAATCTATGGGGAAATCACTGATAGGGGGAACAACCATCAAACAACATGAAATTTATTAGGGTTTCATAAAAATACCAATAGGCTATGAAAACATAGAGGAATCGATTTCTTACCAAGAGGAGACGGAAGGAACACTCCGGGGAACCCTAGGATCAGATCTGGAAAAGATTGGAGAAGTTTGGGGAAACTAGGGTTTTGGGGGATTTGGGGATTTTGATGGGTTTTGATGGAGATTTGGGGAAGATGAGGGGTAGATAGAGTAGATGGATGGATTGGATGATGGATTTAGGGCTTGGAATGAAGGAATGGAGCTTGGAGGAAGATGAGGGCTCAATGGGGGAGAAACTAGGGCTTAGGGTCGTGTTGGAGAAGAAGAAGTCGTTTGGGAGGGGTATTTATAGGTTGAGCTGGCGGCTAGGGCAAAACTAGGGTTTCCTGCACTGCTTAGTCGGTCAAAGAACAACTGTTGACCGACTAGTTTGAGATCTAGTCGGTCGGTTGAACAACGCAGACCGACTAAGTGTAAACAGTAACTCCAGTCGAAAACCTGAACTAAGAGTTAGTCGGTCCAAGAACAACTGCTGACCGACTAGTTTGAGATCTAGTCGGTCGATGAACGTTCTTAGACCGACTAAGAGTAAACAGTAACTCGACTGTACAGTAGAACCAAGAATTAGTCGGTCTGAGTACAAAACTTGACCGACTAAGAATGAACAGTACTGATACTAAAATTTAGATGATGTGTTAGTCGGTTAAAGAAGCATTGCTGACCGACTAGTTTGCAACCTAGTCGGTCAACCAACGTTCTTAGACCGACTAACGATAAACAGTAACTCCTGAGAAATTTAGAAAGCTAACTAGTCGGTCCAAGAAGGATTGCCAACCGACTGGATCGTCATCTAGTCGGTCGGTGGCCCTTCTTACACCGGCTAATGAGCACAGAAAAGTACCAATACGGAGCGCGGGGCCCCGGGATCGATTCCTAAGACTCCTAGGCTTGATCTAACAGTTAGATATGACCGTTATAAAGCCCGTCACAAACGACGTACTTCGAAATCGACGATCCTAAGGAAGAATCGAGAAAATACGACGAATCGATCGAAAATGAAAGTTACGGAGACGAAAACCACACAAGAGGAGAAAACCCACCAAAACATATATTATATTATAATAAATTCAGATACAAGGAAACCAGTCGTTACAACTATGAAGCCAACCAGACAACCCATTGGATTGGGCGTCAGCTGGCAAAGGGAGAGCCCCGGAGCATTTAACACTTGGGGAGTGAAAGGGTGCATGGGAAAGTGAAGCCCATGACAAAAAGCTTTTGTGTATTGCCCCATCTCACACCTCCCAGGAAAGCAGACCCTTTCATTGGCCAGATGAATCTGACTGATAGGGAGATTGGATGTAATCATCTTGAAGTGCATAAAACTGATCAACCGATACCTCAGAGACTTGGTTGGCGACTATGTCAGGCACAACAAGACTTCCTTTACTGTCTCGCTAGATTGGGGCCTAAGGGTCGTCAGGAACACGGGCCACGCTTTTTTCCTTTCTCTACCACTCGCTCTGGAGGGTAAACATTCACTTGTGCTTCACCCACATTTGGGAGACCTTCAAGGCGAGATACCTAGGACGAAGCAAACTCTGCTCTTTCCATATATTTCCATTGGTCGGCGACCCCGGATGTTAGAGAAGAAGCCATGGAGGAGATTCTCAAATTGAAGAGGAGCAATAGCAACAAAGAAAACGAAGGTTTTACTTTTGAAAAATCAAACAAGAAAAGTTCGACTCATCCCCTTCTCTTCCTTATACTGAGGGCTATCTCTCCGTGATCAAGTCTGATCATTTGATTGGGGCGCATGTGTCGATGATCTACAGGTGTTCGCACCCCGAGCCTCATGCCAACGCAACGACCAATCAAAGGTGTATGGATTTTGGCGATCAAAATAAAAAATCACTGCTTCAACTGTTATGTTCATTTAATGAGATATTACATCAACCGACCTCGATCGACACCCTGTCTGAGCTCAACCGATGTGGGCCATTGTTACTACATTGGGCTGGCCCTTGAAACTAAGAGGGGATATTTCACCCGAATGGAGAAGCCCGTAAGGAAAGCAAAGCCTTGACCCAAATACCCGAGAAGTCTCCGTGGAAAGCGACCCGCTCACCTAGTCAAAGCCAAGTCACGTTGAACTTCTGAGCCTCAAGGGTTCGGTTAAGGGTGGGCTTGATATTAATGGCGGAGTAAATGGGTAGTAATTACGCCTTTCTTTCAGGAACAATCATGCCATCATTAATGCAAAGCCGTTATTTACTAATGGCACCAAGGAAAAAACCCTCATATATAAATAGTCCCAACGATGATGGGACATGAGATCTCGGGAGATATTAAACACCAAGGTACGCTGACAACTCAAAATACCTCTTCAACTTCACATTTCTTTCATCATAGCTCGACGTGACAGTGATTGGATGACCTCCCAATAGGCCGGACTTGATTGCTCCGAGACCTTTTTAAGTGTCTTACTAACTTAATCATCAGAGGGGATTTGGGTCGGAACCCAGATTCGACCACCCCTGACGATTTCTTTATGCTGCAGATATCCAAAGATAGCATGGAGTTAGGTCAGGCTTCACCCGATAGCTCAGACTTAGCTCTTCCAGACCCAAATTCAACCTTCCTCGGGTCCCACTCCTCTGTCGGTGAAGCACCACGTCATCGGAGGCATCCTCATCAGCATCACTTTACTGTGTGATGAATTTACCCGTCAACAGTATCCTTACGCCTAATCTCATGTTTGCACAACTACAATTAAGGATGATGTTGTTACCTTTTATGTCTTCCTTCTCTCTAGACAGTCTTTTTTTCAATGTCTAGGTTTCTTGGAAATAAATTATGTTATACCTTTAATTCTCGATCTCAATCTCATCCTGTTAGTGGCTCTTGTATTGCTTCAAGTTGAAGCAAATATGATTTGGCTGCATGAATCTACTTTTCTCAAATCAACTCCTATTATTCTCTCTTTTAACTCATCGTTGTAGAGTCTTGCCTTCTCGTCCTAATGACTTGGAGTATTGCTCTGGCAATGATTGGAGCCAAATCATTGTCATATGCTTCGCCTCTATCGTTAAGCAATGACTCATCTTCATTACTAAACCGTTAAAGGCATCCATGTGATCCTTCAATGCGGTACCGTCTTGCATCTTAAAACTGAAGAAGTCTTTGGCCAGGTCAACCGACTGGTGACTTTTTAAGATACAGCTTCTCTAGCTTCTTTAGTACTTATTTGTTAGTCTCCTCGGACACATAGTAAATTACCTCATTTGATAGGTTATTTTGGATGGCTGTCAAAGCTGAATTCTCCATCTCCATCTTTTTCACATCTTTGAGATTTCTGCCAGTAAAGTATTCATGTTATACACCATCATAGGGACATGATTTTTCCTCAAGAATAATCTCAATTTGCCATATCTCATAATTTTTTGTTGCCATCAAATTTCACAATTGTGTATTATGCTGCTCTAATTGTTGCATACAAACTGCTTATATATGAGCTCAAACCAACTTATCATTTAGTTGCATTGTTCTGTGGAGAACTCTTTGCCATCGCCTTGAACTTGATTCACGAACCTTGCTTTGATATCAATGTTGGGCATTGATACCAATTGTTGGGGTTTTAGCCATTTGATATTCTTATCAAGCACACAGTTACAGGTGTAATTTCTAGGAATCGTTGAACTAATGAGTAAAGCTAATGATTTTATCAAAAAAACCATAACACAAGCAATATATGAAAAGTAAATTCATAACAAAATAAAAATACGGACTTGGCATCATGATTTATACTGGCCTTACCTAATGTATGTCTAGCTGGAGAGATCATTAGCGCTTCAATAATCATCGATTACAAAGTATGCATTTGGTTCAAGGGAAAAATCATATCCTTTATGAATTTGAAGAAGAAAACTAATTTTGACTTTTAAACAACCCTAAAATCATTCTATTTTTTTTGCCATTTTTGCCATATATAGATATCTGGTTGGAGATATCATTAGTGCTTCAATAATCTTTGATTACGAAGAATGTCACTTGGGTCAAGGGAAATCAAACCGTTGTGAATTTGAAGAAGAAAACCTAAAGGAAAAAAAATGATTTTGGCTTTTAAACAACCCTCAAATCATTCTATTTTTACCATCTATGGATACCACATGATTTGTAAAAATAACCTTCATCCGATCAACTTTTGCACCTTGGAGAAACTCTAGTTGAAACATGTATAAATAGCCTTCAAAGTGAACATGAAATGTACTGAATAGTACTAGGATTCGACTCGATCGAATTTTGACCTGCTTGCGCTGTCTCCTCCGTCATGCTTCAGTTCGTAGCAGTCAAATCCGCATGTATTTGTTAAATTATGCCGAATGGTCGAATCGTTGCTGCCCTGCACCACACTGTGCCCACGAAGCACTGCACACACCGCGGGTGTGCATGCGTTGCGGCCACTCTGGTCACAAGCTCGTGGGCCATCCATTGGGCCACACTGTTCTTTTGTGAATGGGCTGAGGAAAAGCAGCGATTTTGTGCATAGTAATAGGACGATATTGTTTATCTGATTGGGCAAAGTAAAATTTTATTGAACTAAATCTTTTTTTTTTCAAATGCAAAGCTTAAAAATTATGTTCTATTTTCAAATTTCCTGAGCTTCTATTTTCAAATACAAAGCTTAAAAATTATGTTTTTGTATGCTGAAACTTTCTCACCTTTAAATTAAAAAGCTTTTGATTTTATTGACCAACTCTTCATTGATCATTTATGGATATATTTTGAAAAATCTTATTCAACATCATTAATTGTATATAGAGGGTTTTCTTTTTAAAATTTGTAGCCCTGGTCAACTTTTTTATTTTTAGATATAAAAAGTTCTAATCTTTTTAATTTTTATAGGCATCTTTAAATTTTTCTGAATGAAGACTTATTTCATATTTTGATCTTTTCTTCTTTAACATTTTAAAATGTTTGAGAACTTCTCTGAATTTCATGCTTTCATATTTTAAAATATGTGGAATGTTTTTAATATGTAAGTTCAAATAAGTGTGAATCAAACTTGTTTTCCATGGATGGATATATTGTGTACTGATCCCTTCACATCTTTTGAAGATATTTTGAAAAAAACTTTCAAACTTTCTAAGTTTTACATATGATAACTTGTTTTTAGTTATTTATCTAACTTTCCTAGTTTCATGTGTAAACTTATTTTTCAAGTTTTAAGTTTATTTTCAAATTTCTTTGAACTAGCCCTTCTCTTTAAAGATAGTATAGTTGGACCTTTTCTCGTGTCGCATCTTTTGAAAGATGTAGAATTTTTTTTCTACCCTCTCTTTTCTACTTTCATAGATAAAAGCTCCTTCTTAATAACTGTAAGTATTTTAAATTTTAAGGTTTCTACTCTCAACTGCGAAGGATAAAAATTTGTTTTCTATTAATCTTTTTAATTTTCAACTTGGAAAGGTTGCTTTAGGAGCCTTGTCTTCGTTGAATTTTTTTTTGAAAATATTCTGATAATTCTTTTTAACTTTTCCTAATTTTATGTTTAGAAGCTTGTCTTAGCGACTAATTCTTTCCTACTTTGAGATATTTGATCTTTTTTCAACTTTCGAACTATTTCAAACTTTTAAGTGTATCATCACTAGAAGACCGTGCAGCATTAATAGTCAAGTTTGTTATAGTGGCGCGCAAAACTTATTATTTCAACTATATGTACTCACAGCATCACTGGTCACCAGTGTTGGAGCAAATAGTGTTAGTACTTTTCAGCACCAATAACTTCTTGCTGCAACAGCTGGTTGAATGGTTGTTGTCATTGATTTTAAATATTTACAATTTTCCTTTAATATATTTTCATATTGGATGCTCACATGCAAAATATATGAGGATTATCCACATAAGATGCCACATCAACTGCAGCATTTACGATGCACATGACCTTATACACTTGCAATGCACATGAGTCACGGTGTAATTATGTATGTGCCTGTCATGTGATTTCAAAGCTGCAATGCTCTCTTCCGTTGATGCTATTACTTTGCATTGACAAAATGAATCGTTGGTGATTTTGTAAAAAAATATCGTTACAAAAATTTCAAAATATTTATTTGTCATGAATTTTTACTTATTTCAGAGCACACACCATACAAAATTTTTAAAACATAACAATTTAATAACATCATTATGGATTCTAAATAACAATATTTATATCGATAATATTTAAAAATTAAAGCTTTTATATTCAAATTAAATTGAAATTAATTCACCACCACAAGTCCAGAGAAATTATTTGATGACCTCTAGTATGACCTCTACTATAACCTCCCAATGGGTACTTGACACGTGGCATAGAGAAAATTAAGTTTGGATTTTTCTTTTTACTTAGCCAAAATATGGATTATGGGCTCAGATGTAACTTCACAAAATTAATTAAATATTAAATAATCTCAAATAAACACCAATCACCATTCTAATTTCTACAGTTTGAGCCAAATCGGAGGTGGGGTGAGAAAAAAATCAAGAAAATTCAAGAGTGGAGACGGACAACGAGGAGAAGATCAATGGGGCGTGGACCCCGGAGGACATGGCCAAGAACTGGACCATGATTGGTGCCAGCGTCCCCGGCCGGTCGGGCAAGTCATGCCGCCTGTGGTGGTGCAACCAGCTCAGCCCGGTTGTGCAGCACGTGCCCTTCACGCCTGCCTAGGATGTCGTCATAATGGCCGCGCACGAGCAGTACGGGAACAAGTGGGCCACCATTGCCCGCCTGCTGCAGGGTCGGACCGACAACGTTGTCAAGAACCATTGGAACTCCACCTTGCAGTGGAGGCTGCAAGCTCCCGGCTGTGGTGTTGGTGGTGCGTCTGATTGTTCTTCGGGTAGATTTTTCGGGGGGAGCAGTCCGAATGCGAGAGCAGGTCCTGTAGGAAGAAGATGTGCCGGCGGGAGAGGAGGAGAAAATGTCGCTTTTGTCCCTGAGGATGCCATTTGGGGGGGGGGAGGAGGAAGGGGGGAATGGGAAGTTCAGGGGGAAAGAAAGGGGGTTGATTGGGGTGATGAGGGAGATGATAGCAGAGGAGGTTAGGAGTTGCATCCGATTTTTTTCTCACACCACCTCCGATTTGGCTCAAACTGCAGAAATTGGAATGGCGATTGTTGTTTATTTGAAATTATTTGAGATTTAATTAATTTTGTGAAGTTACATCCGAGCCCCTAACCCATGTTTTGGTTAAGTAAAAAGAAAAATCCAAAAATAATTTTCTATATGCCACGTGTCAAATACCTACTTTGAGGTTATAGTATAGGTCATAGTAGAGGTCATCAAATAATTTCTCACAAGTCCAAAATAAAAGCAAACAATACCATTCTAACCATTTGTTTAGTCCAACACTACTACATCCAAATAAATTATAATAAAATAGCACGAAAATAAATACGGAGAAAGACCAAGGGTAGACCAAGGGTGCTGGCAATAAAGATCCTCTTCTTTTCAGGGTTCAGAATGGCTTGGTGAATGATCTCGTATTGGCCATTTCTCAGAACCACCATATACTCTCCTGTGTGGACATACATTGCCACTGTTACTTGCGGTATGTCTCTCCATGCGATCTTCTCTTGGTCCTTGACCAAAAGGCCTTGACAGATTTGACGGAGGACGATGATGAAACCATAGTCCGTAAAAGGATCCAATCCCACTTCAAGATTTGTCATGATGCTCTGTGGATAGAAGTTGTTGGAAATAACTTGTGTCACATGGTCAAGTTGGTCTATCATGAAGCTTGATCTAGTCCACGACTTGCTGGCATTGTGTCCATTACTTGCAATGCTACACTTCTTACTTCAACACAATTTCCCATCTTTTCTCTAAATGAGAGCATCATTCATGATAGTTAAGTATCAAGATGGGAAATTGTGTATCACGAAGTATCAAGAAGTGTGTTACTTACAACACAACAACACAATTGCTACACTTCTTACTCAAAAAAATAAATAAAATAACTATATATATCCTTAAGAATAACTCAACTTGTAAGCAACACAACAGCCCAAGGGGAAAATAAATGCATGATCATTCACAAATGCCTGAGTGCACACATACTTATGCACAAATTTCTGTGCTGGCAAATGTCATTTGCACACCTCCAAAGAAGCTCAGCATTCTTGGGTACTTCATGCCTAATATTAGCCTTCATGTATAATGCACATCCCTAGTCATGAATCCAGCATTATTGAATCACAAGTTACTTGATTTTGTATATGTGATGGTTATTACACGGCCATGCTTCAACAGTTGCAAAACTAACCTAGATAAAATATCTTCGTCCAATATAACAAGTATCTTATACATTATTTGTTTGATTTGGGAGTATTTGATTGGGTGAATGTGATTAAAAGGGATAAATCATGAAATTTTAGAACTTTGGCAAAGCGTAGATGGTTAGATGGTATTAACCCATCCAAACACCTTTGGACAGTATAATCTTATTTCATACCTCAAATTTCTTTGGTTCTACCTTACATAAATATTTCCAACGTTTCAATGAGTTTATAAACATCGAATTCTACAATAAAATAACTTATAAATAGCATTTAGGGACGGGTGCAAGAAGAAATAATAGGGCAGGAGATACCATTGTGGCAGCATTTATCTCAAGGTTTTTAGCATTTTAGAATCCAGGTTGGGTTGAAGTATTTTACTGGTTCCGAAATGTTTAGAATCTGTCTATCAATGAAGATCCATGATGATTTAAAAGCTGTAATAATCTAGAAATATTTTTACATGCTAAGAGTTGTGATAGAATAACCAGTAAGAATACAATCAACTAAAGTGATTGAAAATAATTCCATACATGTTGCCTTGTGGGGCTAATGGCCATAAGTGAATCCAGTTGCTTGTTTTGTTTTTGTTTTGTTTTGTTTTGTTTTTTCTGTGTGTGTGGGTGTTGGGCACTCTTGCCGGTTATACAGCTTAGATAGCACTCTTGCCTTACTAATGCCAATCTTGGAGCTTGCTCCATATCTAATAGGCTTTGATATGTCATTTGATTCATATTCAGCCTTCTCCTCCGCTGCAGATCAAAGCAACCTGAAGCCGCTTCTAGAGCATTATTGATGACTTCTGTTTTCATCCCATGGTTCATGATCTGTACAAAACAAATAATAAAATCTCAGGCAACAAAATCATATGTTATTAATATACAATTACTTCATAGGGTATCAAATTCATTACTCTACCCAAAGGTTGTCTTGTTCCCACAGTATTCTGTTTTATGTGAATGGATACAGTTCTAGATTCATCTTTTTTCTTCCTTCTCATTTTGGTTTTTTGTTTTTCTGGGAGGGGGGGTTATACGGCCAAGATTCACATGTTTGAACTGAGATATTTTCCTCTGTATGTCCACCTAGTTTATTCTTCTTGACTTATTTGAATATTTTGTGGGATGTTTGTGCGTCCAGGTGTGCACATGTGCTTGTTGTATGGGTGTCTGGCTACACGAAAATAATAGCTAGTAATCTGAAATATTTTTATTATACATTTCATAGAGTATATGTGATATTTTAATATTATTAATATGGATTGGAAAAGAAAAGCCACCAATTATTGTTAACATACGGTTGAGGGTAGTTTGTTTTTGCTTACATAGTGCTCAACTTGAAAATATGAAGAGCCACCTAAGCCTTGCGAAATATATCACATTCCTTGCATATATGTAGTAAAGTGTCTAATATGTGACGTCTGCCCCCTAAGTTCTTATCACAACATACATATTTTTGTTAATTTTGTGAGTACTATGTACCGGCTGGGCATGACTTGTTGTTTTGGACACAGATAATATAAGACAATATTTCAACCGATAAGGATCCTTAACACGGTAGTGCCAATATTTTTAGCAAAGTTGGCAAGAACCTTGAACCAGGTCTTTTTTTTGGGGGGGGGGGGGGGGGGGGACAGGAGTTGTAAGCCAAATTGGCTTGACATGAGTTGGTTTATTTCTTTTAATGCAAACATTTTGTTTTCTGTAACTTTTTTGTCATTTTAATCAAAAAAATTGTTTTTGTGACATATTTTTATTGATATCGTTTGTTAAATATTTTAAAAATCTTATCCAAAATTTTCTAATTTTACATATAGACGCTTGTTTTTTAAGACGTGACCCATAAATTTTACCGTTAGACATAAAAAGCTATTTTGCACTTTTCCAACTTCTTTAATTTTTTAATTTTTTTTGAACCAAGGATTCTTCACTGTTATAATTAGTATATTTTCTCTTTAGCATATTTTGATCATTTTGTCTTTAACATCTTTTTAAAATGTTTGTTGTTTTAAAGTAAGTATATATTTAATATCTTTTAAAATGTTTGCTGTCTTTAACATCTTTTTGAACCGAGGACGCTTGTTTTTAAAGTATATATTTAATATAGTATGTTTTGGTCATTTTCAATTTAGCATTTTAAAAAACTTTTGAAATACTTTTCCGACTTTCCCGTCTTTATTATTAAATCTTTGGTTGGGATTAATTAACAGGCAAGATTCACATATTTAAACTGAGATAGATATTCACATATTTAAACTGAGATAGATATTTTCATCTATATTTCCACCTAGTAGTAAGTATTTCCACCTTGTAGTAAGTACCGAACTTTTCTCGACTTTTTTTGAATCCTTTGTGGAATGTTTGTGCGTCCAGGTGTGCACACGTGAGATGATGTTTATAGGTGTCTGGCTACACGAAAATAATAGCTAGTAATCTAAAATATATCTATATTACAATTGAGAGGGTGTGATGTGACTTTGTCCCATGTGGCAATGTCACATCGCCACATTGGATCCACATCACGCCCAAACACTATTTCCACCAAATTTGCTTAGCATGAGTCGTTTTATTTCTTTTAATGTAAACATTGTTTTCTCTAACATTGTTGTCATTTTAATCGAAAAATTGTTTTTGCAACACTTCATTGATCACATTTGTTAAAATATTTTAAAAATCTTATCTAAAATTTTCTAATTATATATACAGAAGCTTGTTTTTAAGGTGTGACCCATAAATTTTAGAGTAGACATAAAAGTAGACATAAAAGGTTATTTTGCACTTTTCTAACTTCTTTAATTATTTAATTTTTAAAATTTTATTGAACCAAGGCTTCTTCTCTTTTAAAATTATTATATTCTCTTTAACATATTTTGATCATTTTGTCTTTAATATCTTTTTAAAATGTTTTAAAAAACCTATTTATATTTCTTGTTTTTATGGTGTAAATCTTTGAAAGGCTTGTAAAAATTAAGTATCAAGAAGTGTACTTTTTGAATGATTTTTTCATTGAAAAGTATATTTTGAACCAGTCCTTTTAAACAGTTCAAAAGATATTTGAATTTTTTTTCAAGCTATACTACTCATGTATGAATTATATAGTGTTTCATTCTTTTTTCTTACTTTCCTACTTTCATATGTGAAAGTTTATTTTTCAATCATTAAGTGCAGATTTTGTTGGACTATGTCTTCTCTTTTAAAATTAGTATGGTTTTGAACCGTTTCATGTTGCGCACCATTTGAAAATGTTTGGAAAATTTCTACTTTCATTCATAGACTATTGTTTTAAGGGGGTTTTAGCATATTTGTCCCTTAAATCTTGCGTATTTTGATATCTGTCCCTCAAATCTTGGTATTTGCTCTCAAGTCCCTTAAATTTTAAACTTGTAACCTTAATAGTCACTCTCTAAATTTCTGTTAAAATCTAACGAAATGGGAATATTTCGTTAGATTAAGGGGTTAATTGGGGGTTAGGGTTAGGAGCGGGAGGGGCGGCGCCCCCTCCCCCTCCGCTGTCTGAGTCGGAGGGGGCGGCGCCCCTTCCCCCTGTTTTCTGGGGGGAGGGGCGGCGGAGGATGAGGGGGCGCCGCCGCCACCTCCCCCTGTTTTTGGGTGGAGGGGCGGCACCCCCGTCCCTGTTTGGTTGGGGGGAGGGGCGCCGCCCCTCCCCCTATGCTGTCTGAGGCGGAGGGGGAGGGGGCTGCCCACTCCCCCTGGTCCCCTCCCCCCGTTTTTTGGGGGGAGCGACGGCGCTGCCTCCCCCTCCGCCACGTCTGAGACGGAGGGGGAGCTGTTTTTTTGGTGGGGGTAATTAACCTTTAATTAGGGGGTTTAATGATTAATTAAACGTAATTTCTTAATTAACTAACTATAATTATTAATTAATATAACTTTTTAACCAGAAACAGGTTGGAGGGACATTAAGGTCAACGTTATTTGAGGGACTTATGAGTAAATACGAAGATTTGGGGGACAAATATTAAAATATGCAAGATTTAAGGGACAAATATGCTAAAAACCCTTGTTTCTATAATATGTTTAGACCATTGAAAATTCCTACATTTTGAATTTTTCTAATTTTAAAATGTATGTTCAAATTTCTTTGAACCAAAAATATCTTTTGTTTTAAAGTAAGTATATATTTAATATAGTATGTTTTGGTCATTTTCAATTTAGCATTTAAAAAAATTTTAATTTTATTTTTTTTTGACTTTTCACATCTTCATTTATTAAATCTTTGGGTATGATTAATAAACAGACAAGATCAAATATTTGAATTGAGATATTTTCCTTTGTATTTTCCTTTGTATTTTTTGTACATTCTAACCTTTCAATATAAATTTTCTTGAACCCATGCTTCTTTTCGTTTTACATTAGTAAATTAGTATTTTTAATCCTTTTCTTTAACTTATTTGAAAATGTTTTGAGAATATTTCTAAGTTTTCTATTCTTACATTATATTTTAAAAAAAAATTAGAAATAAGTTTTAAAAGGTTCACTTTATACTAATTCTGCATTGCTTATGTATATTTTTACAATTTTATTGCCGATCTTTTGATGATATTTTTGAAAAAGTTTTTTTGTATGTCCAGCTTGCATATATGAAGACTCATATTCAATTATTTTCTAACTTCACTCTTTTTGCCTATGGAAAAAACTTATTTTGTCAATCATTGATTATCTTTTTAATTTTTATTCATTAAATCCTCTTAAAATTAGTATAGCTAGAACATTTTGTTTTCTTTTCTAAATATTTTAAAAAAATCCTCTAAATTTTGTACTTTCATGCATAAACCATATTGATATATTGTTATGCATATTTTAGGAATTTGAAGTTTTCTGGGCGCTATTTTTTGTTTTTTCTAATTTATAAATGTATTTTAAAATTTATTTTTGCAAATACTTCTCTTTTAAAATTACTATTTTTTTCTTTTAATATATTTTAATGTATTATTCTTTTGCTACTTTTTAAGTATTAAAAAAACTATTGTAAATTTTCTGTTTTACTTTGATATGTACATTTTGAATCTTGGTTTTGTTTTGCATCATTTAAATAGTCTGTTTTAGAAAAAAGTTCTGGTTTCATACTTACTTTACAAATTAACATGTATTTATGCTATTTAGAATCTCTTTCTACCATGTTTTCTCTTTTAAAATTAGTTTATACATGAAGCTTTTTTCTTTCACCTTTTTTTATATTTCTAATAATTTTTCTTTATTTTCCTACTTTTAAAATTTAAAAATTTTTATGTAAACTTTTGAACAGACTAGCTTGTTGCAATTCTATCTTAAAATCATTTAAAAAATATTTTGAAAATGTTTTTCTAACATATTCAAATAACACACATATTTAAAACGTATGATCTGAAAATATTATAGAAAACTGTCTTACAACATTTGATTTTTTTTAATTTTTTGCTAACCTTGCTACTTAAATTTATTTATTTAATAGTGTTGATATTCTTAAATTTTTTGAACCTTCTGGTGAAATCTTTATAATCTCTATAGGTTGAACTGTTTTTATGTCATATTTTCGGACATACTTAGGAAAAACCAGTTTTCTAACTAACTTTCATGTTTGAAAACTAGTTTTTTATTCATTTACTGTAATGTTCATATTTCTATTGTTTCAAGTTTTAATCTAAAGCTTATGAATTTTGTTTCTCATTGTAAATAAAATAGTTTGCTTTATTTGTTTAGCTAACCAATTCTTTATTATTATTTTTAAAAATATTTTGAAAGTCTTTTCCAACTTTCCTTTTTTTGCATTTAGTTACGAAAAAGTTTATTTTCTTAATAATTTGAAAGTTCTTTTAAAAAGAAATTCTCATTTTACCTTGTTCTATATCTTCCTAACTTTTCCATTTTTCATTTAAATGAAAATTCTCTGAAATATTTTCCGCTGTATTGTCATACATCCATTTACATTAAACTATAAACTCATCTATATTTATCTGTTATATTTGTAAAAGTAGCCGTAAGTTCTCTGATTCTCTCACATTGTGTGACCATATGCCTGTCACTGCCTGTGCTTTGATCTCTATACAAGATCCGCTTCACCATTGCTCATGCGGTTACTCCCTTCTCACAACCCATACGAACGCTCGCATGAACGCCCTTGCAAGCTGTGTGCCTCAATCCCCCTAATCTTCTATTATCTCATAAACTAGGCACTACCAGCTCAACCTATCTGACCGTTTAGTAAAGGGCAGGGACGCAGCATAATCAACTAGTACTAATGGTTTTCTGAGAAGGATTAGATTAGGGTTAAGCTTTGATGGGGGGAAAAAGAGGACTAGGGGATTTATGTGGAAGGGTGCTAGGGAGAAGTACACGGGGAGCGACACATGAGACCGCAGTGTGGTGGTTGTAATGAAGAAGAATTTGGTTAGGTCGGGATTTAAGTGATAAACAACACTTATTCAAATATTTGAACTGAGATATTTTTCCGAACTATACTACTCCTACTATCATGTATGAATTATAGAGTTTCATTCTTTTTTCTTACTTTCATACTATCATTTTTGAGAGTTTATTTTTCAATCATGAAGTGTAGTTTCTAATTTTTTTGAACCATGTCTTTTCTTTTAAAAATAGTATAGTTTTGAAGCTTTTCATGTTGTGCACCATTTGAAAATGTTTGGAATATTTCTACTTTCATGTATATACCATTGTTTTTTTCATATGTACTTTTGACTTCTCTAATTTTTAAGTGAACTTTCAAATTTGTTAGAACCAAAATTTCTTTTGTTTTAAAGTACATATATATTTAATATAGTATGTTTTGCTCATTTTCAACTAAGCATTTTATAAACTTTTGATATACTTTTCCGACTTTCGCATCTTTATTTTTTAAATCTTTGGTTTGGATTCATAAACAGCCAATATTCGCATATTTAAACTGAGATATTTTAACTGAGATATTTTCCTATGTATTTCCACCTAATAGTAAGTACTGAACTTATTCTTCTTGACTGTTTTGAATACTTTGTGGGATGCTTGTGCGCGTCCAGGTGTGCACATGTGCTTGTTGTATGTGCTTGTTGTAGCAGGTTGACAGGAGTTAAAGCCAAATTTGCTTGACGTGGGTTGGTTTATTCCTTTTATTGCAAACATTTTGTTTTCTATAAATTTGATGTCATTTTAATCGAGAAAATTGTTTTTGTGACATATTTTTCATTGATATCGGTTGCTAAATATTTTAAACATCTTATCCAAATTTTTCTTGTTTTACATATAGAAGCTTGTTTTTTAAGATGTGACCCATAAATTTTACAGTTAGACATAAAAAGTTATTTTGCACTTTTCTATCTTCTTTAATTTTTTATTTTTAAAAGTTATTTTGCACGTTTTTGTATTTCTTGTTTTTATGTTGCAAATCTTTGGTGGGCTTGTAAGAAGCAAGTATCAAGAAGTGTACTTTTTGAATGAATTCTTCTTTGATAAGTATATATTGAACCAGTCCTTTTAAACTGTTCAAAAAATGTTTGAAATCTTTTTCGAACTATACTACTCTCATGTTTGAATTATTGTTCATTTTTTACTTTCCTACTTTCATATGTGAACGTTTATTTTTCAATCATTAAGTACAATTTCAAAAAATTTTGAACCTGTCTTCTCTTTTAAAATTAGTCTTCTCTTTTAAAATTAGTATAGTTATAAACCTTTTCATGTTGCGCACAATTTTAAAATGTTTGGAAAATTTCTACCTTCATGTAGTTTTTTGTAATATGTATAGGCCATTAAAAATTCATACTTTTGACTTTTCTAATTTTTAAATGTAATTTCAAATTTATTCGAACCAAAATTTCTTTTGTTTTTAAGTATTTAATATAGTATGTTTTGGTCATTTTCAATTTAGTATTTTTAAATACTTTTGAAATACTTTTCCGACTTTCCCATCTTTATTTATTAAATCTTTGGTTAGGATTAATAAACATGCAAGATTCACATATTTAAACTGAGATTTTAACTAGTAGCAAGTACTGAACATTTCATGAATTTTTTTGAATTCTGTGTGTGTGTGTGTTGCCCCCCCGGGGGGGGGGGGGGAACACTTCATTGATCTCATTTGTTAAATATTTTAAAAATCTTATCTATTATTTTCTAATTTTACATTCAGAAGCTTTTTTTTAAGTTGTGGCCCATAAATTTTACACAGGACATAAAAGGTTATTTTGCACTTTTCTAACTTCTTTAATTTATAAATTTTTAAAATTTTATTGAACCAAGGCTTCTTTCTTCTCTTTTAAAATTATTATATTTTCTCTTTAACATATATTGATCATTATGTCTTTAATATATTTTTAAAATGTTTTAAAACACCTTTTTATATTTCTTGTTTTTATGTTGTAAATCTTTGAAAGGCTTGTAAAAATTAAGTATCAAGAAGTGTACTTTTTGAATGAATTGTTCGTTGAAAAGTATATTTTGAACCAATCCTTTTAAACAGTTCAAAAGATATTTGAATTTTTTTTTCAAACTATACTTCTCTCATGTATGAATTATATAGTGTTTCCTTCATTTTTCTTACTTCCTGCTATCAAATGCGAAAGTTTATTTTTCAATCATCAAGTGCAGTGTCAAAATTTTTTGGACCATGTCTTCTCTTTTAAAATTAGTATGGTTTTGAACATATTCATGTTGCGCACCGTTTGAAAATGTTTGGAAGATTTCTACTTTCATGTATAGTCCATTGTTTTTATCATATGTTTAGACTAATAAAAATTCCTTCATTTTGACTTTTCTATTTTTAAAATGTACAAATTTCTTTGAACCAAAATTTCTTTTTTTTTAAAGTAACTATATATTTAATATAGTATGTTTTGGTCATTGAACATTTTCAATTTAGCATTTTTAAAACCTTTTGAAATACTTTTCCGAGTTTCCCATCTTTATTTTTTAAATCGTTGGTTTGGATTCATAAACAGCCAATATTCACATATTTAAACCGATTGATATATTTTCATCTGTATTTCCACCTAGTTGTAAGTACTTATTCTTCTCGACTGTTTTGAATCCTTTGTCGGATGTTCGTGCATCCAGATGTGCACATGTGCTAGTATGGGTGTCTGGCTACACGAAAATACTAGATAATAACCTGAAATATATGTATATATATATTTCATAGAATATATGTGATACTTCAGTATTATTAATATGGGCTGGAAAAGAAAAGCCACATGTTATTGTAACATACAGGTGAGGGTTGTTTGTTTCTGCTTACATATTGCTCAACTTGAAAAAGTGAAGAGCCACCTAAGCTTTGCGAAATATACCTTGTTGATAAGTATATTTTGAACCATTCCTTTTATACAGTTGAAAAAATATTTGAAATTTTTTCAAACTATCCTTCTCTCATTTATGAATTATAGTGTTTCATTCATTTTTCTTACTTTCCTACTATCATATGTGAAGGTTTATTTTTCAATCAGTAAGTGTAATTTCAAAATATTTGAAACCATGTCTTCTCTTTTTAAATTAGGATAGTTTTGAACCTTTTCATGTTGCGCACCATTAGAAATTGTTTTGAAAATTTCTACTTTCATGTTTACACCTTTGTTTTTTTATTATATGTATAGACCATTGAATATTTCTACTTTATTATATGTATAGACCAAGATTCAAATATCTGAACTGAGATATTTTCCTCTGGATTTCTACCTAGTAGTAAGTATTTAACTTATTCTTCTTTACTGTTTTGAATCCTTTGTGGGATGTTTGTGCGTCCAGGTGTGCACATGTGTTTGTTTTATGGGTGTCTGGCCACACGAAAATAATAGCTAGTAACCTGAAACATATGTATTATACATTTCATATAACATATGGGATACTTATGTATTATATGGGATACTTATGTATTATTAAGATGACTTGAGTCGGTTTATTACCTTTAATGTAAACATTTTGTTTTCCATAACTTTTACGTCATATTAATTGAAAAGTTTGTTTTGTGACATATTTTTCATTGTCATCGGCTGAAAAATATTTTAAAAATCTTAGACAATTTTCTTACTTTACATATAGAAGCTTGTTTTTTAAGTTGTGACCCATAAATTTTACAGTTAGACATAAAATGTTATTTTGCACTTTTCTAACTTCTATAATTTTGTAATGTTTTTTGAACTAAGGCTTCTTCTCTTTTATAAATAGTATATTTTCTCTTTAGCATATTTTGATCATTTTTTGTCTTTTAACATCTTTTAGACCTATTTATGTTTCTTGCTTTTATGTTGTAAATCTTTGAAAGGTTGGTAAGAAATAAGTATGTAGAAGTGTACTTTTTGAATGAATTCATCATTGATAAGTATATTTTGAACCAGCCCTTTTACACCGTTCAAAAAATATTCGAAGTTTTTTCAGACTCATACCCTCATGTATGAATTATAGTGTTTCAATCATTTTTCTTACTTTCCTACTGTCATATTTGAGTTTATTTTTCAATCATGTTTTTTAAATTTTTTACAATTAGTATAGTTTTGAACCTTTTCATGTTGTGCACCATTTGAAAATGTTTTGAAAATTTCTACTTTCATGTATAGACCATTGTTTTTATCATATATATTGACCATTGAAAATTCTTACTTTTGAATTTTCTAATTTTTTTTGACTTTTCTAATTTTTAAGTGTACTTCCAAATTTCTTTGAACCTAAATTTCTTTTGTTTTAAAGTATAAATTTAATGTAATATGTTTTGGTCATTTTCAATTTAGCATTTTAAAAACTTTTGAAATACTTTTTTAAATTTCACATCTTCATTTATTAATTCTTTGGTTAGGATTAATGTAATAAGTTACCAGAAATGTACTTGAAAATGTTTTGAAAAGCTTGTTTCAGTAACCGGTTCTTATTGATATTTATTCGAAAAATCTTTTTCAATAAGAATTGTATGGCTGGAATCTGTTTTCAAAGTTGCAACCTTTTTCAACTTTTCTAACTTTAAATTTTCAACTTTATTATTTCTTTAATGGAGGTGATTTTTAGAACTTTTTGTGCCAATACTCTTGTTTAAAATTAGTACATTTTATTTAATCCAAAAAAAATTAGTACATTTTAAACTTTACTTCTTTCATAATATATCATGTTTCTTGTCAAATATGCGAGTCTGCCCCAAAGTTCTCATCACAACATGCATATTTTTCAGGAGGGTCGGTTTTGTCATTTTCACTACCTTTAAATATGTGAACTATGGTTAGGAGTATTATATTGTCAATTTAGTGCGTATTATGTACCCGACTGTATATAGATCCTTAACACGGTAGTGCCAATATTTTTAACAAAATTGGCATGAACCTTGAATGTGGTCTTTGGGGAGGGGTTTTTTTTTCTTTTTTTTTTTTTTGGGGGGGGGGGGGGGGGGGGGTAGTGGGTTGACATGAGTTGTAAGCCAAATTGGACTGGCATGAGTCGTTTTATTTCTTATAATGTAAAAATTGTTTTTTTTTTGGGGGGGGGGTCGTTTTATTTCTTATAATGTAAACATTGTTTTTTTTGGGGGGGTAGTGGGTTGACATGAGTTGTAAGCCAAATTGGACTGGCATGAGTCGTTTTATTTCTTATAATGTAAACATTGTTTTCTACAACATTTGTCATTTTCATCGAAAAATTGTTTTTGTGACATATTTTTCATTGATATCGTTTGTTAAATATTTTAAAAATATTATACAAAATTTTCTAATTTACGTGCATTGTGACCATAAATTTTATAGTAAGACATACAAGGTTATCAACCAAGTTCCCTCCACGTCAGCTTTCTGCGCGCGCGCTGACTAGGACGATTTGTATTTGGCCATTGTTGCCAACCGCGGCCAAAAGGGAGTATAGGGGCGTTCCAAGCTTTTTGCCGTGGTTGCCAATCGCGGCCAAATCAAATTTCCACGGTTGGCAACCGAGGTAGAAATCTTGTAATTTTGCACATAATTTTAGCATTGGACCAAAAGAAAGAGTCAGTTTTCGTCCATTTCGTCAAATAATTTGCTGAAAATGGTCTATTTTTAGGGTTCTTGATGTAACATGCTGAAATTGTTGTCTTGTCTAGCAAAATTGGAAGCATGTAATTTTTTGCCTATCGGGTTTGCTTCCTTTTATTTTATTATTATTATTTCTCTTCCCCCCAATTTTTCTCTTTATTTGGTGTATGAACCGATGATTTCGATCTGGTTGTTAGTTCCGATAGGTCTCTGTTAGGATCTAACAAAGATGGAATTTTTATTAGAAAACAATAGCAAAATAGATTGATAAATGAGCACAAAAGAGGTGTGCTCTCCTCCCAAGACGCCTAGAGGATGTCTGCACTCGTCTACCTAAGGAATCACCAAATAACAATCATCAAAATAGCATAGGTAAACAAGAGAAGGCTACCCCTTATTTATAATAGAAACTAGGGCAATTCTAGTCCAAAGGGGACTTGGCCGGCCAATCCTACTCCAAGGAGGACTCGGCCTAGGAAGGGGAATGCGAGTAGGACTCGGCTTTGGAGGGGGAATGCGGCATGGGCCTCCCATTGCGCAGGGCCCTGCGGGTGTAAACCCGCAGGGGCGGCTAATGGGCCAGAGGCCCATCAATACTCCCCCAAAGAGCCACCTTGTCTTCAAGGTGGAAGTCTGGAAAACGTGCCACCATATCATCCATGTCCTCCCACGTGCTATCGTGCTCTGGTAAGCCTCTCCACTGTAATAGCACCTGCCGACCGCCAGTGTCGCTCTGACGAACCCCTTTCAGCAACTCGGGCTCCATCCTCACCTCCATATCAGCAGTAAGGGTCTCTGGTAATGTAGGGGAAGAGGTGTGGTTGCCAATGGCCTGGCGCAACTGTGAGACATGGAAGACTGGGTGAATGGTAGATCCTGGGGGTAAACGCAACCTGTAAGCCACCGGTCCTATACTCGCCTCGACCTCAAAAGGCCCAAAATACCGCGGTGCCAACTTTTCATTCCTCCTATGAGCTACCGACCTCTGCCTGTAGGGCCTCAGCTTCAGATATACCATATCACCAACCTCAAAGTGTACGTCTCGACGGTGGAGGTCTGCCCGTGCCTTCATCACCTGTTGAGCCCGTGCCAAATGGAGCTTCAGCTCCTCCAGAATCCGGTCCCGCTCTGCCAGGTACTGCTCCACATCAGACACCGGAGTCGTCTCATGACCGTAATGAAGTAAGTGCGGAGGGTCTCTGCCATATAAAATCCGGAAGGGTGTAGTTTGCGCCGCCGTGTGGTATGAAGTGTTATACCAGTATTCCGCCCATGGTAGCCAATGTGCCCACTCCTTCGGATTCTCTGAGATGAAGCAGCGCATGTAAGTCTCCACACTCCTATTTACCACCTTCGTCTGACCGTCAGTCTGGGGATGATAAGCTGTGCTCCGCTTCAAGGCCGTCCCCTGCAATTTGAAAAGCTCCGGCCAGAATTTGCTCTGAAATACCTTGTCTCTATCCGAGACTATGGACTTTGGCGGGCCATGCAAACGAATGACCTCTCTCACAAAAATCTCTGCCACTGAAACGGCGCTGTAAGGATGCTTAAGCGGGGTAAAATGTGCATATTTGCTGAGGCGGTCTACCACAACAAAAATGACGCTGTAGCCACCCGACTTTGGCAATCCATCGATGAAGTCCATAAAGAGGTCCTCCCAAACTCTGTCTGGTAAAGATAGCGGCTGTAGTAGTCTTC
Organism: Scilla litardierei; assembly: GCA_030789695.1. NCBI lineage: Eukaryota > Viridiplantae > Streptophyta > Magnoliopsida > Asparagales > Asparagaceae > Scilla > Scilla litardierei. Next base: position 450,116,314 of record CM061142.1, read on the forward strand.
CTGGGGACATGACTTGATATTTATGACGCTGGCACACGTCACACTCTGCCACCATCCTGGTGACATCCTTCTTCTGCCCCTTCCAGTAGACCTCTCGTGATAGCCGCTGGTAGGTCTTGAGGACTCCAGAATGTCCTCCTATAGCACTGCCGTGGAACTCCCTGAAGATGGTCGGTATAAAAGTAGAAGTCCTCGGTATCACCAGCCGCCCCCAGTAAAGTAACCGCCCATCCTGTAAAGAATATCCCGGGTCCTCAGTCGTCCCCTGTAAAAGGGCCTCTCGTATAGCCGTCAACTCCGGGTCCTGCTCTACCTCCTGCTGCAGTGGGCCCCAATCCTCGAGGATCGACACCGTAAGTACCGCTAACTCTGCCTCCTGCTCCCGCCGAGATAACTCATCAGCTGCCTTGTTCTCCAACCCCGGTCGGTATTCGATCTCGAATCTGTAACCCATCAGCTTTCGCAGCCACTTCTGATGTTCCTCCGCTACCATCCGTTGCTCTAACAGGTACTTTAAGCTCCGCTGATCCGTGCGCACTATGAAGCTCTGTCCCAATAAATATGGTCTCCACTTCTGTATAGACAACACTATCGCCATCAGCTCCCTCTCGTAGACCGATCGCAATCTGGTCCTCGTGGTCAACACCTGGCTGTAGTAAGCTATAGGACGCTGCTCTTGCATCAATACTGCTCCCAGACCATGTCCTGATGCGTCCGCCTCTACTACGAATGGTTTGGTGAAGTCGGGCAACGCCAATACTGGCACAGTGGTCATTGCCCTTTTCAGGGCCTCAAAAGCTGTCGTGCCTCCTCCCCCCAGTGGAACCGATCCTTCTTCAATAATTCTGTCAATGGCCAGGCAATCGTCCCATATCCCTCTACGAATCTGCGGTAGTAACCTGTAAGGCCCAAGAAGCCCCGTAGCCCTCTGAGAGTAGTAGGGCGAGGCCAGTCCAGCATGGCCGCTATCTTCGCTCTATCGGCGGCTACCCCTCCTGCTGATACCACGTGCCCCAGATACTCCACCTGCGGCTGCCCGAATAGACACTTCTTCCTGTTCAAATATAGCTGGTGGTACTGCAGCTCCTGAAAAACCACCTGTAGGTGGTCCAAATGCTCCTCCAGAGTACGACTGTACACCAAAATATCGTCGAAAAGACTAGTACAAATTGCCTGAGAAAGGGACGGAATACCTTATTCATGAGAGCCTGAAAGGTGGCCGGGGCATTGGTCAACCCAAAGGGCATGACCAGGAACTCGTAGTGGCCCTCATGCGTCCTGAACGCCGTCTTGGGCACATCCTCCCATCGCATCCGTATCTGGTGATAGCCTGACTTAAGATCTAGCTTGCTGAACCAGGCTGCTCCGTGTAGCTCGTCCAAGAGCTCATCAATCACAGGTATAGGGAATTTATCAGGGACCGTCTCGTTGTTCAGCGCCCTGTAGTCCACGCAGAACCACCAGCTACCATCATTCTTCTTCACCAATACCACTGGGCTGGAGAACGGACTCACGCTCGGCTGGATCACCCCTGCCTGCACCATCTCTGAAACCATCCTCTCTATCTCGTCCTTCTGATGCTGAGGGTAGCGGTAGGGCCGCACACTAATGGGGGAAACACCCTCTCGTGGAACAATGACGTGCTCGTGGTCCCGTGGTGGTGGAAGACCCCGAGGCTCCTGGAAGATCTCCCCAAACTGGTCCATCAGCTGCTGAACCTCTCCTGGAATGGGCTGCTCTGTACTGGCCTCTGCGCCTCCCTTACCTGTCAAAGAGTGCAGCTCTACTAGGTGTCCTCCTCCCTCTGTCTGGATGGTCCTAAACATGGTCTTCAGAGAGACCAAAACTCTGCAGAGGCTAGTGTCTCCCTGGAGTATCACTGCTCGCCCCGCCTCCTGAAACTCCATCCGTAGCAGCTTCCAATTTATGGTCATCTCTCCTAATGTCTGTAGCCAGGTCATGCCCAAGATGACGTCGGTGCTCCCGAGGTCGAGAGGTAAAAAATCTGCAATAATCTGTATTCCCTGCATGGTCAGCACCAGTCCCCTGCAAACTCCTCGGCTGCTCTCCCTTTTCACTGTCCCCATCATCACGCTGAAGCTGCCGCAGTCTGTCAGATGAAGCCCCTGCTGTGCCACCACCCTCCGGAAAATGAAATTGTGGGTAGCTCCACTGTCAATAAGCATGGTCACCTCCTGGTCACCGATCTCCCCCCTCAGCTTCATGGTATGGTTCGGTGTGAACCCTACCACGGAGTTGAGGGACACCTCCGTCACGTCCAGCTGCTGGCCCTCCAGCTCCTCTGCCTCAGCGGCCTCCTCCTCGACATCAGCATCGTCGTCCTCGTCCTCCAACAGAATCACCTGGAACTTACGCCCCGCGCACCGATGGCCTGGCGAAAACCGCTCATCGCACCGGAAACACAAGCCTTTCTGCCTTTTTTCCCTCATCTCTGCGTCCTTCATGCGTCTGAACTGCCCTCCAGTCACTGGCGCACTGCTCTTCTCTCCAGTCTTTCCCGGCTCGTCTGGAACACCCCCGCGGGGGTACCTGCTCCTCCAGCCCCAGATGGGGCGCCCCCGAAGTCTGACTGCTGTAGCTGCTCCGAACCCGCCTATCCTCGGCCTGTGCATCCTCCACCATTTGGGCCATCTCTATGACCTCCGAAAGCCCCCTGGGCTTGTAGGGTCTCACCGCTGCTCGCAGACTGGGGCGTTACCCCTTCAGAAAGGTGCCCTCCAGTGACTCATCCGACACGCCATGGACACGCCCTGTCAGTGTCTCAAATCTCTCAATGTAGTCCCGCACTGGCCCCTCCTGCCTGAGGGCGTACATCTGCTCGTGTAAGTTCCCCAGACGGGGGTCTCTGAATTTCGCCAGCACCAGGTCCTTTAGCTCCTCCCAGCTCCTAATCTGCTACCGCCTCTCTTTCCACTGGAACCATCCCAAGGCACGCCCCTCCATGCAGATCGTCGCCGCCTCCAGTTTCTCGGCCTCGGTCATGTGATGTGCAGTGAAGTATCTCTCTGCGGTAAACAACCAGGCGTGTGGATCATCCCCTGAAAATAGCGGATCTTCAGCTTCCGGACTCTGCAGTCTCCTCCAAAATGTCCCTGCTCGGGTCTCCCTTCCTCTCTGTGCGGCGATCAGTAATGCTGTTTCCTCTCGTCCAGGATCTCGAAGCGCCTAGGTGGTCCTCCTCTGCGCCCCCGTAGTCTCCACGGTAATCTCCTCGTCGGCCCTCAAAATCGGCCCATCCCGTGTCATCGCCGAACTCCGCCTCATAGCCACCCCTGCCGTCAGAATAATAGTCTCTCCCGCGTCCGTCGCTGTAGAAAGGATCATCAGCTGCTGGTCGACGCTCCGGAGGGTCACAAAATCCTCCCGAAAACCGTCCGTAACCCTCCTCGCTCGCTGTTCGTCGTCTAGGGGGCTGTCCGCGCGCTCCCCCTCCTTCGGGCTGCTGCCAGGGGGGTCCCTGCCCCTGGCCGGCCCTGTCGTGCTGCTCCCCTCCCCCTGGCGGCTGCCAGGGGGGCTCCGGCCCCCTGTAGTGTTCTGTCGGGCCCCTTCGGGGCTGCCGGAGGGGTGGCAGGCCCTGCCGGGCCTCTGGCAGGGCCTGGCGGCGCAGGCGGGGGAAGGCCCCCCCGCCTCTCTCCTGTGCTGCCCACGGCTCCCGATGGCTAAGGGGGTTCGGTCGAATCTCCCCTTGGCCGTGGCGCTTCCAATTTGGGCGGCTAGGGTCGCCGCCCCCCTCTTTGGCTCTCCACCGCCTTCCGTCGTACCTCCTCGCGGTAGTCCACCCTCCACGGCTCGCCGTCGTCTTCATCATCCAATTCCTCCACGTAGTAGGGTTGATTTTGGGGAAGAATCTCCTCTTTCTCCTTCTCCTTCTTCAAAGGAGCCGCCTTTGGTGTCGGATTAGGGTTTCCTTCGCTTTTGGAGTTCGTTGCCAATTGATTTAGGGCTCCCATCAATTGTGCGAATTGATCGTCGTGCTTTGCTTGATTTGACGCCAATTGGGAGATGGATGTAGTTAATTTCGCCATGGATTCGTCGTTTCCCGCCAAGGACTTTTTGATTGCCTCAATTTCGCCCGTGAATTTCGCCTCCAACGCCTCAAATTTGTCTTGCGATCTTGTTGAAGCCGCCATGGATCGTCACGTGCTCTGATACCAAATTGTTAGGATCTAACAAAGATGGAATTTTTATTAGAAAACAATAGCAAAATAGAAAGATAAATGAGCACAAAAGAGGTGTGCTCTCCTCCCAAGACGCTTAAAGGACGTCCGCACTCGTCTACCTAAGGAATCACCAAATAACAATCATCAAAATAGCATAGGTAAACAAGAGAAGGCTACCCCCTATTTATAATAGAAACTAGGGCAATCCTAGTCCAAAGGGGACTTGGCCGGCCAATCCTACTCCAAGGAGGACTCGGCCTAGGAAGGGGAATGCGAGCAGGACTCGACTTTGGAGAGGGAATGCGGCAGAGGCCCATCAGTCTCCCTGGTCTTGTTTCAATGAATTGTTCAGTGCTAAAATTGTTGAACTTGAATTGAAAATTATTGCAAAGTCGGCATTGTTACTTTGGCCGCGGTTGCCAACAAAAAGCCAGCTGCGATTTTTAATGCGGTTGGCAACCGTGGCCAAATCGCAATCGGCCTAGCTGGCGCAAGCGTTGGTCGCTGACGTGGCCTATACTTCATCAGTTTTTGTAATTAGTTTTGATCTTGGTCGATTTTTGTAATATTTTTTAATTTTTTGCCAACATTAAAAAATTATCATTTTTAAAATTTTTTGAACCAATGATTCTTCTCTTTTGTAATTAGTATATTTTCTCTTTCACATATTTTGATCATATTGTCTTTTATATCTTTTAAAAATGTTTTAAAACCCTTTTTATATTTTTGCCCTTATGTTTTAAATCTTTGAAAGGCTGGTAAAATGTAAGTATCAAGAAGTGCACTTTTTGATTGAATTCTTCATTGATAAGTATATTTTGAACGAGTCCTTTTAAACAGTTTAAAAGATATTTGAATTTTTTTCGAACTATACTACTCTCAACTTTCCTACTTTCATATGTGAAAGTTTACTTTTCAATCATTAAGTGCAGTTTCAAATAGTGCAGTTTCAAATCATATGTGAAATTTCAAATTCTTTACTTTTCAATCATTAAGTGTAGTTTCAAACTTTTCATCTTGCGCACTATTTGAAAATGCTTGGAAAATTTCTACTTTCATGTATAAACTATTGTTTTTTTTATCATATGTATAGAACACTGAAAATTCCTCCATTTTGACTTTTCTAATTTAAAAATGTACGTTCAAATATTTCTTTTATTTTAAAGTAAGTATATATCTAATATAGTATGTTTTGGTCATTTTCAATTTAGCATTTTTAAAACCTTTTGAAATACATTTCTGACTTTCCCATCTTCATTTATTAAATCTTTCATTAGGATTAATAAACAGCCAAGATACAAATATTTGAATTGATATATTTTCCTCTATATTTCACCTAGTGCGTAAAGTAGTACGCACTGAACTTGTTTTTCTTGACGGTTATGAATCCTTTGAGGAATGTTTGTTCATCCAAGTGTGCACATGTGCTTGTTATATGGATGTTTGGCTACATTGGCTACACGAAAATAATAGCTAGTGATCTGAAATATATGTATTATACATTTCATAGAATATATGGGATAAATCAGTATTATTAATATGGGTTAGAAAAAAAAGCCACCAATTATTGTTAACACACACTTGGGCACAATTGGGCAGTAGTTTGTTTTTGCTTACATATTGCTCAACTTTGAAAAGGCAAAGAGCCACCTATGTCTTGCGTAGTATCGTGTCCAATATGTGATGTTTGTCCCAAAGTTCTTATCACGACGTACATACATTTCAGAGGGGCAATTTGGACATTTTCAGTAACTTTAAATATGTGAACTATGGTTATGAGTGTTATGTTAATTTAGGTTATGAGTGTTATGTTAATTTAGTGAGTACTATGTACATGTTGTGCATGGCTTGCTATTTTGGACATATAATATTTCTCATGTCTTATGCAATCGATACAGATCCTTAACACAGTAGTGCCAATATTTTTTTTTTTTTTGGGGGGGGGGGGTGTTAGTGGGCTGACAGGGGTTGTAATCCGAATTGGCTTGACATGAGTCGATTTATTTATTTTAACGTAAACATTTTGTTTTCCATAACTTTTTCGTCATTTTAATAGAAAAAGTTGTTTTGTGACATGTTTTTCATTGATATGTTTGATAAATATTTTAAAAATCTTATCCAAAATTTTCTAATTTTACATTTAGATGCTTGCCTTTTAAGTTGTAACCCCTAAATTTTACTGTTAGACCCAAAAGGTTAGTTTGCACTATTCTAAATTCTTTAATTCTTTAATTTTTTTGAACCAAGACTTCTTCTCTTTTAAAATAGCACAATTTCTCTTTAGCATATTTTGATCATTTTTCTTTAACATCTTATAAAAATGTATTTTTATATTTCTTACTTTTATGTTGTAGATCTTTGAAAGGCTTGTAAGAAATAAGTACGAACAAGTGTACTTTTTGAATGAATTCTTCATTCAATCGTATATTTATTTTGAACCATTCGTTTTACATCATTCAAAAAATATTTGAAATTTTTTCGAACTATCATACATTCTTGTATGAATTATAGTGTTTCAATCATTTTTCTTACTTTCCTACTTTCATATATGAGTTTATTTTTCAATCAAGTGAAATTTCAAAATTTTTTGTACCATGTCATCTCTTTTAAAATTAGTATAGTTTTAACCTTTTCATGTCGTGCACCATTTGAAATGTTTTGAAAATTTCTACTTTCAATATGTAGATACAATTGAACATTCTTACCTTTTGCCTTTCCTAATTTGTAGATGTACTTTCAAGTATCTTTGAACCAAATTTTCTTGTGTTTTAAAGTATATATTTAATTTTGTATGTTTTGGTCATTTTCAATTTTTCATTTTTAAAACTTTTAAAATATTTTTAAAACTTTCCCATCATTTATTATAGCTTTGGTTAATATTAATGGAATAAGTTATAAGAAATGTACTTTAAAATGTTAATCAATTTTCAAAGTTGCAACCATTTTCAACTTATAGCCTTCCGATATTAAAAGTTTATTCTTTTCAACTTCCCGAATTCTATTTTGGTGGTGCTTTTTAAAACTTTTTTGAGCTAATACTCTTGTTTAATATAAGTACATTTTAAACTTTTCTTCTTTCATTTTATATCCTTGAAAAGTTTCAAAATAATAAGTTTGAATAAGTGTACATTAAAATTATTTTTATTGAAATGCACATTTTGATCATTTATTTTTTATTGTGCATATTTTAAAAATGTGTTGTAGATCTTTTAATTAATTTCTTTTTTCCATATATAAAAGATCATTTTTAAACTTTAATTCTTTCATTTATTAACATTTTTCAATCATTAAATAACTATTTAATTTGTTTAAAGTTTTAAAATTAGTGTTCTTTAAACATTTTTAATTATCTTTTGATTTTTTAATTTTTTCTCTAATATTCCTATTTTCATTATAGAAATTTGTTTTACAATTATTTTAGTTTTCTAATTTCAAATTATATAACTTATTTTACAAATTTGAATAAAAAGTAGCTTGAACTTTTTGTTTAGTAATTGATTATATTTTCGATTTTAATTCATTTAAGTCATCTTAAAATTATTTTGTTTCTTTTTCTAAATATTTTGGAAGACGCTTCTAAATTTTCTTCTTTCATGCATAAATCATATTATCAGACAGTTAAGTATATTTTGGGAATTTAAAGTTTTCTGTGCACTTTTTTGTATTTTCTAATTTATGTAAGTATTTTCTAATTTATATAAGTATTTTAAAATTTCTTCTATTTTAAAAGTAGTTTATACTTGAAGCTTTTTATCATTCCCATTTTTTGATAGTTCAAAAAACTTTTCTAATTTTCCTGCTTTTAAAATTTAGAATTTTTTTATCTATAATTGCTAAACTTTTGAATAAACTAACTTGTTGCAGCAATTCTATATTAAAGTCATTTTAAAAATATTTTGAAATTTTTTTCTAACATTTTCAAATCACACTCATGTATAAAACCTTTTTTCGTATGCTATGTATGTACATGTTCTACAGATTGTTTAATTCTAAGAAGTGCTAAACTTTTTTTCCTTTTATCGTAGTAGTTGATAGAGAAGTTTTTCCTATTATCATGTTTTTAGTGTATTTCCCATTTTCTTTAAATTGAGATATGTTTTTTATAATTAGTGTTTACTTTTTGAAACCTTTTTTCCTTTAACATTTTTTGAAAATGTTTTAAAGTATTATTTTATCTTTTCTACTTTGTTGAAGTGTCCTTTTGGCTATAAATCCACAATTTTGAAGCTTTTGTTTTGCATATTATGAAATCCACGCAAACGCTTGGATATCTGACCTTGCAAGTTTTCAGTAAAGTTTCTAGTTTCCTACTTCCATATGTTGTAGCTTATTTTATTAATCATTTTGTAATTTTCATGCTATCACATTTTAGTATGTATTTATGCTATTTTGAATATCTTTGACTTTTGATATTTCATAAAACTTTTCTAATTTTCATACTTTTAAATTTTAATATATATATATATATTTTAAACTTTTTAATTGACTTGCTTGTTACATTAAATTTCTCTTGAAATTTTTTTAAATATATTTTGGCATTTTTTTCTAACCTTTTCATATCATGTGCATATATAAAACATTTTATTTGTGTGCTATGTATATACATGTATAAAATATTTTGATCATGTATATACATGTTGAACACATTATTTAATTCTTAATATTTCTAAACTTTTTTGCTCTAGTTTTGATTTAGAAAATTTTTGTTCTCAACTTTCTATTTTCTAATGTTTTAAGTGTTTTTCCAAATTTCTGTGTCGACATTTATCTTTTAAAATTAGTTTTTTTTCCTTTTGAAGTCTTCTTCAACATCTTTTGAAAATGTTTTAAACATTTTCAAAAATGTTGAAGAAGACTTCAAAAGGAAAAAGACTAATTTTAAAAGACAAATTACATCTTTTCTAATCTTTCCTTTTGCAAATTTTGAAAATATTTTGGAAAACTTTTCTATCTTACTTTCATATGTAATGATTTGATTTTTTTTATTTTTTGCTAACCTTTTTTCTTTTACATATAAACGATTTATTTATTTAATAGCGTTGAATATTGTTAAATTTTATGAACCTTGTCTGGCCTTGTAAAATTGTAAAATTCATATAAAATTGTAAAATTCATATAGTTTGAACCTTTTTATGTCATATTTTTGGACATATTTAGAAACACAAGTTTTTTAACTTACTTTTATGTTTGAGAACTAGTTTTTTATTCATTTAGTGTAAAGTTCATATTTCTAATGTTTTTATATTTTGCTAACCAATTCTTCCTTGTTATTTTTTGAAATTTTTTGAAAGTCTTTTCTTTTCTAACTTTTTAGTTTTGCATATACTTTGTGACATGTTTGAAAGTTTTTTTTGAATAGAAATGCTTGGTTTTGAATTGTTCTGAATCTTCTAAACTTTTCTATTTTTTTTCATTTATATAAAAAATTAAATTTTCTTGACATTTGATCTTTTTTAATTGCTAAGCGTATTTTTAATTTTCTTTGAATTAAGAATCTTTTCGTTTGCGCAGAATATTTTCTTTCTTCAAAATATTTTGATTGCTCTCTTAGTTTATATTTTGTGTATATGTTTAAAAAAATATTCTATTGTACTTTGATATACCAATCCACTTTGTATACCTTAGTCTGTTATCTAAAGTACAAAAGCCTTAACTTCCCTGATTCTCTCTCACTGCTCAACCTTATGCCCGTCGCTACCTTATGCCCGTCGCTGGTTGTGCTTTTGATCTACATGCAAGGTCTCCTTCTCTATTGATCATGCGGTTACTACCTTCGTTCACATGTAACCTTCGTTTAATCCATGTGAACGCTTGCACATCTGACATTGCTAGCTGTGTCCCTCAATTCTCTTTCACCTTCTATCACCTCATCAACTAGGCATACCAGCTCAACCTATCCTACCTATTTTATACCAGATGGTTAGTTTAATAAAGGGGACGCGACGATTGTCTGAGAAGGATTGGATTGGGTTAGGCTCCGGGTTGGGATTTGATGGAGAAAAAAAAGAGGACTAATGGATTTAAGTGAAAAGGAGCTAGGGAGAAGCAGATGGGGATCAGTACATGATACCGCAGTTGTGGTTGTAAGGAAGAAGAATTGGGTTAGGTCGGGGTTTAGTGGATAAAGAAGTAGATCCGGGGAAATTATTTGGGTTTTTTGAAGCAAGAGTTGTAACTTTTTTTTGCAAATAATTATTTAGATATGCCAAGCTTTTCACACCTATTGGTTTGCTTCCATTTGACAATACCTAATTGAAAACGTTAGTTATCACATGACAACTATTAATTTCAATTAATCTTATATACTTGTTTAATTTAGCTATTGAAAAATGCTTTGAAAAATTATTTCTAACTATGAAATCTCATTTTTAAACGTTGACTTTTTTAAGTTTTGTACTTTTGTACTTTTAGTTTTGTAATTTAAATTTTTTTATCCAATATACTTATGTTTTTTTAAAAATTATATTCTACTTTAATATTGTGTGAGGGACTACGTAGAGAGGTTTGAGATGCTGAATAGCCGGGTGAAGGGGGTGACCGACGAGGTGATGATCGGAAATTTCATGAGGGGGCTGAAGCCGTCGATACGAGCTGAGTTGCGGATCAAATCTTCGAAAAGTTTTTAGAATCAAGTTTCAAAAACAGGAGAGAATTGTGAACTGATTCATTGTTTTAAGTTTCTCTGAACCGTTTTATACTTTTTTGAGTGCATGTTCACGTTTGTTTGAAATGAACATTCATTTAAGTTTTCAGTCATTTCTAGCTTCTCTACTTTCATATTAAATAAGTGCCATTTATAAAAAAATTTCAATCGTTTTGTTCATGAATTTCTTTTCATTTTTCAATGCTTGGTTTTCAATCATTAAAGCATGTGTTGGATTTTTTGTGAACCAAAATTTTTTAAAGTACTTTCAAATTTCTTCGAACCCAAATTTCTTTTGTTTTAAAGTTTGTATATATTTAATATGGTATGTTTTCATCATTTTTATTTTAGCGTCGTTTAAAAACTTCTACAATGCTATTCTAACATTCCCCTATTCTTTTATTACATCTTTGGGCAAGGTTAATGTAATACGTTACATTTCAAAATGTTTTGAAAGGCTTGTTTTAGTAATCGATTCTTTGTTTATATTTCTTCGTAAAAATCTATTTTAACATTGATTATTTATATATATGAAATTATTTCTAAAAGGTACAACCGTTTCAACTTTTCTATATACATATCTATTATTTTTTGTCCATCTTTTGAAATTTTTTTACAATAAAGCTTGTTTGCTAATCATTTTCTAACTTCGGTACTTTCACGTATTTAAACGTTTTAAATAAATAAATGTATTTTAAAATTTTTTATGTCCATGTTCTCTTTTAAAATTGGTGTTATTTAAACATTTTTACACATTTTGAAATAAATGTATTTTTAAAATCAATAAATGTATTTTCAAAAATACATTGCCTAAATTTTTTCGGCAATGTTCTCTTTTAAAAGCAATAAATGTATTTTAAAATTGTTCCAATTTTTCTTGGAACTATTTTTAAAATATTCTTATTTTCATTATTGAAACTTGTTTTACAATCATTAAGTTTATTTTTATTTCTTTTAGTTTCTATTATCAAATGCTACCTTAAAAGTTTTTTGTTCTATAACTTATTTTTACAAATTTGAATATAAACAGCTTGTATTACCAACTAATTCTTTGTTGGTATCCATTTGAAAAAATTTGAAACATATTTCTTAACTTCTGCTATCATCATATGTTAAATCTAGCTTGTCAAAATTTTATGACTATTCTCAAATTTTCTACTTTTAAATATAAAAATTCGAGGAGTAATAAAATTTTAGTTTAGAATAGTCATAAAAATTTGACAAACAACCTCTTTTCAACATTCAAACTTTTTTGTGTTTAAAGAAATTTTCCATTTTTTAAATCAAGGGTTTTTAAAATTTTTATTTTAGTTTATTTTAATCCTTTTATTTGACTTTGGCAAATTTTTGAAAACGTTTCTTTCTTTCAAATTTCTTATTTTGTAAATATATTTAATGTTATGAGCTGGGCCTAATGGGCATATTGGTTATCCACCCACATTGAATAATATATATACGAGGCTAGGGGTTTCCTAGCACTCAACCTTTCTCACAACATTTAAAAGTATTTTGAAAATTTTAAATTATTTTTTCAAATACCTTTGGAAAAATCAATACGGTTTTAAAACTGTTCTTATTTTGGAAATATTTTTAAAATTTTGGATAATTTTTTAATCCTTTTACAAATAACTTTGGAGAGAAACCAGGGGCTTTTAATTTTTTTTAAAATTTTAGAACTAAGTTTCAAAAAGTGTACTTTATACTAAATCTTTACCGATTGCGTATATGTTTAAATTTTGATTAATGATCTTTAATGGATATGTTTGAAAGAGCTTATTTTTCCTTTCCAGCTTTCATATATGACAACTTGTTTTGAGTCATTCCATAACTTTATTATTTTTGCATATAGAAAAATTTTATTTTTCCATTTCCATTATTTTGATCATATATTCAATTTTTATTCTTTCATGTTTCGTAAGATTTGTATTGCGTTAGACCTTTTGTTTCCTTTTCTAAATATGTTAAAAGTCTTCTAAATTCCTTCTTTCATGCGTACGACGTTTTTAGACCGTTAAGCATACTTTAAGAATTTTTTTGTTTTCTGGGCATTATTTTTGGTGTTCCTAGTTTATGAATGTTTTAAGTATCTTTTAGCCTATACTCCTCCTATAAAATTTCTATTTTTTCTTTTAGTATATTACTGGTTTTCTTCTTTAATAACGTTTTAGAACAATAACTATTGTAAATTTTCTCTGTTCATTTATGAAATCTTTGATGAATTGTGATGGAGTTTGTTTTAGAAACGGTAAAGTAATTCTAGTTTGATATCTATATTTTGAATCTTGTTTTTGTTGTGTCTTTTGAAAATATTGTTTTAAGAAAAATTTCTAGTTTCCTACTTCCTTATATTAGCTTATTTTATTAATCATTTAGTAATTTCCATGCTTTCACAATTTAACAACATGTGTTTTTAGCTATTTTGAACTTCTTTGAACCTTTTTTCTTTCTTGTCTTTTTTTATATTTCAAAAAACTTTTCTAATTTTCCTAATTTTGAAATTTAATAGTTATGTCTTATATTTTTAAAGTTTTAAAAGACTAGCTTGTTGCGGTAATTCTCTATTGAAATTGTTTTAAAAAAATTAGAAACTTTTTTCTAACCTTTTCAAATCTTACATATATATGGATTCTTTTATCTGTGTCTCCTGTAAATGCTTGTTCAACTAATGTACAAATTCTATTTCTTAACTGTCTAACCTCTATTTTTTAACTGTTTATTCAAATTTCTTTGAATCGGGTTGTCTTTTAAAATTAGTTTTTTCTTCCTTTTTTCTTTAACCACATTTGAAAATGTTATCATATCTTTCTTACTTTTCTTGAAGTGTCATTTAAAACTAATTCTATATTCACATGTATGTTTGAAGTTTTCCTTTTCCATATTTTGAAAATTATTAAAAAAATTTCTCTTTCTTACTTTTGTTTGTAAAGATTTGAGTTTTTAATTATTTCGTAACATTTCTACTTTCACAGATAAAAATTCATTTTTAATCGTTTAGCGTATGTTCATTTTTTTTGAACCACTTGTAAAATTTACATTTTTTTGAACCTTCTGTCATATTTTTGGACATAGTTAGGAAAACAAGTTTTCTAACCTATTTTTATGTTTGATATCCGGTTTTTCAATCCCTTAGTATAATGTTCATATTTCTAATGTTTATAGTTTCAATCAAAAACTTATCAGTTTTGTTTCTCAATTTAAGTAGAACAGATTGTTTTATTTGTTTTGTTAACCATTTCTTCATGGTTATTTTTTGAAATATTTTGAACGTCTTTTTTAACCTTCTATTTTCTACGTTTAGATAGAGAAAAGTTCGGTTTTGAAATATTTCGAAAGTCCTTTTTTGAAAAGAAATGCTCGTCGTTTGAAAACTCTTCTGAATTATCTTAACTTTTCTGTTTTTCTTCATTTATATAAAAAATATTTGCTTTTCAACCTTTGATCTTTATTAATTTTAAGCGTAATTTTAATTTTCTACGAGTTAAGATCTTCTCATTTGCACTTAATATTTTATTTCTGCAATAAGTAATGTTTGCTCTTTTCTTTAATATGTTTTGAATATGTTTTAAAAAAATTTCTAGCTATACTTCTATATGGAAAAGAAAATTTTAAGAAGGGCAGTTTAATGCCTCGATATATATATTTATATATTAATTGGTATGGGTAGAAACTAATGGCTTTCCTCATTGTCTTTAATATGGTACCTTGCCATTGGCGAAAAAAAATTCAACGCGTATATAAATATTTGCAAAAATGCCTCTTTGCGTCTCTTTTTATAAAAAGAACCCTTCTGCATTCATTTGTTAACTCAATTAAATTAAACTTTTGTCCCTGTAAAAAGCTCTAAATTCCTAAATTCTCTCTCTCAAAGTTTGACCCCATGCCTGTCAGTGCTCATGCTTTTGATCTCCTTGCAAAATCTGCTTTACCGTTGCTCGTGTGGCTAATACATACTCACTGCCCCTGTGATCGCTAATATTTTGAGCTGTCCCCCTTAATTGCTTGCACCTTCTATCAACTTATAAACTAGGCACTACCAGATCGACCTATCCGACTTATTAGTGAAGGGGAAGCGACACATTTGTGTAGCACTGATGGTGGTTTGAGAAGGATTGGGTTGGGTTAGGCTTTGATGGAGAAAAAGAGGACGAGGGGATCTGAGAAAAAGAGGACGAGGGGATCTATGTGAAAAGGAGACTGAAAGTACAAATGGAGAGTAGCGTATGAGGCGTTGGTGGTTGTAAGAAACATGAATTGGGTTAGGTCGGGTTTTAATGGACAAAGAAGTCGATCGTGAGAAGTTGCTGGGTTTTTTTAGAGTGAACGAGGTGCAACTTGTTTTTCAAAAAAATTTGCTGGTCCTTTCTAAGCCATTGATATGCAACCATTTGACAACATCTGAAACCATTAGTTATCACGTGAGAACTATTATTCTCATTTAAGTACATATACTTATTTAAGTTGTTTACTTTCAAACGTAAATCCTTTACTTTTTTTTATTACTTTTAATTTTTTACTGTCAACATGAAAACTTGTTTTACTAAGTAATTCTTTATTGATATAATTCTAAAAATGTTTTGAAAAAAAATCTTTTCTAACTTTGATAATGTTCTATATGAAAGCTCTTTTTTAAAAGTTATGACTCCTGCCAACTTTTTTATTTTTAGATATTTAAGCCTTTTCTATTGAACTTTTCTAACTTACGTACTTTTATAATATGAAATTTCTGAAAAGTTAAGTAATAATATTCTTAAAGTGTACTTTAATTTGTTTTTTATCGATATGCATATTTTTTTAAAGATTTCTCTTTCCTATTTTAATACATCAAATCTTCGAATTTTTTTTAGAAACAAGTCTAAATAAAAGAGTTAACTGGGAACTAATTCTTTGTTTAAGTTTGCTGAATCGTTTGTTTACCTTTTTTGAGTGTACCTTCAAGTTTGTTTGAACCGAATCTTCTCGTAAGTTTCCAATCATTTTCTAATTATCCTATTTCCATATAAAATAATTGCCATATATAAAAAATTGTTTTAAAGTTTTTTGCATTTCATATTTGAAAACATGGGTTTCAACCATTAAGCATGTAGTGCATTTTTTTGAACCACATCATCTTTTTTAATCATAATTAATGCAAAGCTCAAGTGGTTCTTCAATTTTTACACTTATTTGATGGTGCGTTGATCGTTCTCATTATTTTCTCTCTCGTAAATTATAGAAAATAATAGCAAGTTCTTGATTGTGTAAGGATAATTATACATATTTTAACTTCTAAGTCAAAGTTAGACCATTCAAAATTACATGTGTTTGATATTCAAAATTACCTGACCAAGATGGTTTAGTTTGATCCTTTTCTTATTTAACAAAATTATAAGTTGTATTGAAACACTTACTATACGACCTTCCTTCACATGTCTAAATTTTTAACTTTTGTGTATAAAATCTTGGTTTTAAATCAGCGAGTCTTTTTAAATTTCTAAGTTTCAACTTTGAAAAGTACGCTTAAAAATTTGGTGCTCTTATAACGCTTTTAACTTTCAAAAGAGAGCTTGTTTTATCAAAAAATTCTTAATTGGTATTGTTTGAAAATATTTTGGGAACACTTTCCTTACTTTTTAAGATGCAAGTCTTTTGATGCGGACCCGAGCCCGCATCCGGTTTCCCCAGAGGCCGGCGGCTACCTAAGGGGGACCCACACACCTTTAGTCACTTACGTGCGCCGTAGGAGGCGCGGTAGCACGTCGGAGGGTTAGTTAGGGGTATTCTAGTCATTTTAGACTAGATTAGTAATTCCCCACTTTTCTATAAATTAGGGCTAGCCGTCTTTATTTTATTTTATGCTTGATTTGTGAAGAAACTCTTTAGGCATCATTGAGAAGGTTTTTAGGCTTTGATCCGACATCCAAAGCTAGGAGATAGGGAGATAGGGTTTCGTCTCGAAGGAAACTCAACCTAATTGTAGTTCTTCGCATTTCATATCTATAAAAATCCTCTTTTTACATTTTTCCACTTTAAAATATATCGATTTTGGATCGTATCAAATTGGTATCAGAGCTCTAGATCCAAATGGCGGCAAGTACTTGATCGAAGGCGGATGCGATCGAAGAGAAGATTTAAGGGCTACAGGAGGATCTCAATCGGGAGATCGAAGAGAGGTTCGAAGGATTGAAGAAAACGATGGGGGATTCACTCAAGGATTACGCCCATTCACAAGAAGACATCCAAACCGAACTTCGGGGGATGAGGACGGATGTCGCGCAACAAGGACGAGATCTCCGAGAATTGAAGGGGATGATTCAAGCCCTCACGGTGGGGAAAGGGGGAGATCGAGGCAAGGGGGTCCAAGAAGGGGGGATTCTACCCTAGAATCAGCCCCCAGCGGATTTCCAACGCAAGACGACCACCCGAGGGAGCAAGGAGGGCCGGCGGGGCCAACCCTAGGGTCGCGCGAGTCAGCCTGGGCGTCGGCAGACCCGCGCGGGTCGGGAGATGCATTGACAGGCCCCCCTGGGCCTGTCAGGGCCTCGTCGGCCCAGCCCGGGCCTTCCCAGGCTTGGGCGAGGCCGCCAGGCCACCGGCGCACCCCTCCGGGGGCTTAGAGCACCTGGCGAACCCCGGAGGGGGCTGGAGCTCCCGGCGGGCCCCTACGGGGGCGGGGAGCCATTGGCACCCCCATCCGGGGGTGCGGACAGGCCGCAGGGCCTGTTCTGAGTGTCGACAGGCCCTAGGGGCTTCGCAGAGGCGGCGGCACCCCCTTTCAGGGGTGCGGGAGGCTCGGCGACCCCAGGCGGGGGTCCGGCTTGGTCGGCAGGCCATTCTGGGTGGCCGACGAGCAGGACCGGCCCATTCGGGGCCCGATGACGACGTCCCAGCCCTTTGGGGGTGTGGCGGGGTTCGTACCCCACTCCGGGGGAACTTCGGGGATGGCGGGAGGCGGATGGGCCTCGGGAGCAACTATTGGGGCACCGGCGGGCCAGTTTTGGAGAGCAGAGACCCTTACGCCTGGGCCGAGGCCCAATTTTGCACGACCACCAGAGTTTCTGGGGCACTACTACCAGCCCGAGGCGTGGGAGAGACATGCATGGCCAGAGGAGCCGTACGGAGCTGACGGGGGAGGCCCGAGGGAGGCTCGGGGTGGCGAGATGGTCCGGGGTGGTGACCGAGGCGGAGATAGGGGGCAGCTAAGCGACATCAACGCAGATCGGCGGTTGATGAAGCTGAAGATGCCGACCTTTGACGGCACCGACCCTGATGGGTGGATATACCGAGCGGAGAGGTATTTCCAGGTGATGGGTCTGACGGAGCAGGAGGTCCTGAAGGCCATCGGGATCTACTTTGAGGGGAAGGCTCTGGCCTGGTACCGGTGGAAGATAGCCCGGTCCCCCTTTCGGACCTGGGAGGAGTTGTCAGCGATGATCGTGGATCGATTCCAGGAGACGGCAGGGGGGGATTTCTACGAGCAGCTGTCGGCCCTGAGGCAGGAGGGGGGCAGTGAGAGACTATGTAGAGAGATTTGAGATGCTGAATAGCCGTGTGAAGGGGGTTACCGACGAGGTGATGATCGGGAACTTCATGAGGGGGCTGAAACCGTCGATTCGAGCTGAGTTGCGGATGCAGAGCCCGACTACCTTGGAGGATGTCCTTCGCTTAGCACATAAAGCGGAGGAGAAGCACACAGAGGAGAGGCGGATACGGGGCGCTTGGGGGGGACAGAGTTCCCGTCCTACTCCACCATCCACGACACCGAGACCACCTGCGGCCGTTTCCGAGACGCGAGGAGAGAGCCGCCCAGCTACCCTGGGGCGACGGATGACGGAGGCCGAGGTGAGGGAGAAGAGAGCCAAGGGGTTGTGCTTCCGTTGCGACGAGAAGTTCACCCCTGGGCACAGGTGTGCGAGCCGCCTACTGCAGATCACCATGGTGCCCGACGAGGAGGGGTACGTGGGTGACGAGGAGTTCGAGGTGGTGCAGGAGACGCCAGTAGAGGAGGAGAAGTCTCACCTAGACTTCGCGGAGGTGTCCCTAAACTCTGTGGTGGGGTTCACCCCGAACCACACCATGAAGTTGACGGGGCAGCTAGGAGATACGGCGGTGACGGTGCTGATCGACAGTGGGGCCACCCACAACTTCATCTCCAGCCGGATAGTGGAGAGACATGGGCTGCAGCTGAGTACGCAGGAGAAGTTTGCCGTGCTGCTGGGGACAGGGAAGATGGAGGAGAGCAAGGGGCTCTGCAAGGGACTGTGCCTGACCTTGCAGGGAGTACAGATCATGGAGGATTTCCTACCCCTGGAGCTGGGCAATGTTGACATCATCCTGGGCGTACAGTGGCTGAAGAAACTGGGGGACATGCGGGTGAATTGGAAGCGACTCAGGATGGAGTTCGAGGAGGGAGAGCGGGCAGTGGTGCTCACTGGGGACCCGACCCTATGTTTATCGATGGTGGCCTTCAAGGCCATCACTCGAGCCTTACGGAGAGAGGGGGAGGGGTACTTGGTGGAGTGCCGATTAGTAGGGGCAGATCAGGAGCCGCAGGCAGGGGTTCCCGAGGAGGTGGAGCAGGTGTTGGGACAATACCAGGGGGTCTTTAAGGACCCACAGGGGCTACCGCCAGAGAGAGGACACGAGCATGCAATAGTCCTGAGGGATGGCGCTGCACCGGTGAGTGTGCGTCCTTACCGCTACCCCCACGTGCAGAAGGATGAGATTGAGCGGATGGTCGGGGCGATGTTACAGGCGGGGGTGATACAGCCCAGCGTTAGCCCATTTTCGAGCCCGGTCCTTTTGGTGAAGGACGGGAGTTGGCGCTTTTGTGTAGACTACCGGGCACTGAACAAGGAGACAGTGGCTGACAGGTTTCCTATCCCTGTCATAGACGAGCTGCTAGATGAGCTGCATGGAGCAGTGGTGTTCTCCAAGATTGATCTGAAGGCGGGGTATCACCAGATCCTGATGAGGCCAGAGGATGTGCCAAAGACGGCATTTCGTACCCACGAGGGCCACTATGAGTTTCTCGTCATGCCGTTTGGCTTGACGAATGCTCCTGCTACATTCCAGGCGTTGATGAACGACGTCTTCCGGCCGTTCCTGAGGAGATTCATACTCGTCTTCTTCGACGACATTCTGGTCTACAGCAGGACTATGGGGGAGCACGTGGGCCATTTGGAGGTGGTGTTCCGAGAGTTACCGAGGCATCAGCTGTATGCCAACCGAAAGAAGTGCAGTTTCGGTCAGAGGCAGATAGAGTATTTGGGACATGTGGTGTCGACCGCCTGGGTAGCAGCAGATCGGGCGAAGATAGAGGCGATGTTAGACTGGCCGGTACCCACCACTCTGAGGGCACTACGAGGATTTCTCGGGCTGAGAGGTTACTACCGGAAATTCGTGAGGGGGTACAGCACCATTGCAGGGCCACTGACAGATCAGCTGAAGAAGGATGGGTTTCAGTGGGGAGAGGCAGCGGCCAAGGCCTTTGAGGCCTTGAAGGAGGCGATGACCACAACACCAGTCTTGGTGTTGCCTGACTTCAGCATCACATTCGTGGTGGAGACTGATGCGTCAGGAGTAGGATTGGGGGCGGTCCTTATGCAGCTAGGGAGGCCGATAGCCTACTTCAGCCAGGTGCTTTCAGCTAGAGCACGGCTGAAGTCTGTATACGAGAGGGAACTGATGGCTATTGTGTTGGCAATCCAGAAGTGGCAGTCGTATCTGATGGGCAGGGAGTTCGTGGTCAGGACCGACCAGCGCAGTTTGAAGTATCTATTGGAGCAGAGGTTTGTGACAGAGGAGCACCAGCGCTGGCTATCCAAGCTGGTGGGGTACAGATTCGTCATTGAGTACAGGCCGGGATTGGAGAATAAGGCGGCAGACGCCTTATCACGCAGAGAGGAGGGGGTGCACTTGAGAGCACTCTCGTTGCCGGTCTGGATAGACAGTGAGCCCATGCTGCAGGAGGCCGAGGCCGATCCGGAGTTGAGACTGATTCGTGAGCAGCTGCGGGGAGGCGGGGAGGCCCCGCAGGGGTACTCACTAGAGGGTCGGAGACTATTATATCAGGGGCGGTTGGTATTGCCGCGGGCGTCCACCTTCATACCCGCATTATTTCAGGAGTTCCACAGTTCGGTGGTTGGGGGACATTCCGGGGTGCAGCAGACGTATATGAGAATGTCCGGGAGGTTTACTGGCCTGGTATGCGGAGAGCGATAGCACATTTGGTTGCTGCTTGTGACGTGTGCCAGCGTCACAAGTACATGGCCATGGCGCCAGCCGGACTTTTGCAGCCCTTAGCACTACCGGAGCGGGTCTGGGAGGAGGTGACGATGGATTTCATAGACGGGCTACCTAGGTCAGAGGGGTACTCCGTGATTTTCGTTGTGGTGGATAGGTTGTGCAAGTACGCCCATTTTATACCGCTGAAACATCCGTATACGGCTGTTTCAGTGGCTGCAGCCTTCACCAGAGAGGTCATACGGTTACATGGGATCCTAGCCTCCATCGTCACCGACAGAGATCATGTTTTCCTGAGTGGGTTTTGGTGGGAGATATTTCGTGTCCAGGGTACAGTGCTGAAGAGGAGTACCGCATATCACCCTTAGACCGACGGACAGACGGAGGTAGTGAACCGCAGCATCGAGACATATCCGCGGTGCTTCGCGTCGGAGACACCACGACAGTGGTATCGGTGGTTAGCTTGGGTGGAGTATTGGTACAATACTTCGTACCACTCAGCAGCAGGTACGACCCCCTTTCGGGTACTATATGGCAGGGACCCACCAGAGCTACTTCGATTTGGGGAATGACAGACACCTGTCTCCCAGGTAGAGGACTATATGAGGGAGCGGGAGAGCATTATGGAGGAGCTGAAGAAGCATTTGTTACGTGCTCAGCAGGTGATGAAGGCTAGGGCGGATGGGCATCGGCGGGATGTGCACTTCCAGGAGGGTGACATGGTCTATCTGAAGCTGAGACCTTACCGACAGAGATCGATGGCGAGGAGGCGGAACGAGAAGCTATCAGCGAGATTCTATGGGCCTTTTGAGATTGCGGCCAAGATTGGCCAGGTGGCTTACCGGCTGAGGTTGCCATCGACTGCGACGATACACCCGGTTTTTCATGTGTCGCAGCTTCGGCGAGCCATCGGGGAGCAGACGGTGTCCTCTACCCTACCGCCTACGCTTACTGAGGAGATGGAGGTGATGTTGGAGCCACTGGAGGTTCGGGCTGTTCGTCAGGGACCGCGCGGGCAGAGGGAGGTGCTGATACACTGGGCCGGGCTACCAGATTGTGATGCGACATGGGAGGCCTATAGAGTGATCCAGGAGCAGTTTCTCCACTTCCACCTTGAGGACAAGGTGGCTCTTTTAGGGGGGGGGTATTGATGCGGACCCGAGCCTGCATCCGGTTTCCCCAGAGGCCGACGGCTACCTAGGGGGGACCCACCCACCTTTAGTCACTTACGTGCGCCGTAGGAGGCGCGATAGCACGTAGGAGGGTTAGTTAGGGGTATTCTAGTCATTTTAGACTAGATTAGTAATTCCCCACTTTTCTATAAATTAGGGCTAGCCGTCTTTATTTTATTTTATGCTTGATTTGTGAAGAAACTCTTTAGGCATCATTGAGAAGGTTTTTAGGCTTTGATCCGACATCCAAAGCTAGGAGATAGGGTTTAGTCTCGAAGGAAACTCAACCTAATTGTAGTTCTTCGCATTTCATATCTATAAAAATCCTCTTTTTACATTTTTCCACTTTAAAATATATCGATTTGATTGATTCGATCCCCGGATCGTATCATCTTTTTAAAATTTGCTACTATTCTTACCTTTTTATTTTTAGATATAAATGTTTTATTGCCAACTTTCTACCTGTTCTAATATGTACTTTCTTTGGTATAAAATTATCTTTTCCTCTATATATTTTGAAAATGTTTTGAAAAAAATCTATATCCTTCATTTTGCATAACTTAAACCTTTGAAAAGTTTTAAAGAAATATCGTTTATGTTTCATTAAACTAATTCTTCGTCGATATTTATATTTTGGAACATTTTGTTTTACATCTTTTTGTTTTAAAGAAACTTTTGTTTTGTGTTTTAAATTTTTTACACTCTTGTGTAAAAGCCCTTTTCGGTCATTAAATGTATTTTCAATTTTTTTGAAGCAAATCTTTTGTTTTAAGGCTAATATTTTGTATATTTTTTCCCTTCAAATATTTTGAAAATATTTTTTCCAACTTTTCTTTTATTCTTTAATGTATAAAAACTTCGTTTTTCGATCATTAAGTATATTTTCTTATTTCGAAGCTTTCTACTTTCAAGGGTAAAAGTTATAAAATTGTTTTTATTAAAAAATTTAGAAACAAATTCTGTATTAATATGTTACTAGTCATAACCCGTGCCCGTGGGCACGGTTCATTTAAGATTTTTCTCCGCGAAATCTTTGTTCACCAAAAAATTATTTCCACGGTCAAAATTTAAAAGAACAACAAATTAGCGTAAAAATATTTAGCGGCAAGTACGCATTCAGCGTAGAACAATAAATTCGGTGCGGAACAACAAATTAGCGTAAAAAATTTAGCGGAACGGACGCCTTCGGTGCGGAACAACAAATTCGGCGCGGACGCCTTCAGCGCAGACGCATTCGGCCAAATTTCTTAAGAATTTTTTACGCTAAAGTTGTAAGAATATTAAATGATTTTACAACATATGCACCAATTTGTTATATCCGAAGGCACCTGCGTCTAATTTGTTGTTCCGCGTCGAAGGCGTCCGTGCTTCTAAATATTTTATGTTAATTTGGTGTGAGGGATGACGTCATACCCAAATTATTAAAAACATATCTATTTTTACGCCCCTGTGCATTTTGAACATATATTCGTGTTAAAACAGCAAATGGACTACATTTAACGTGGCCAAGACTTTCCTGTGCATTTTGAACATAATATTCATTTTGAACCGTGCCCAACTGTACCCAAAATTTAAACATCCAATCTTAACCGTCGATTTTCCAATATCAAATCACAGCCACTCTTTATCTTGTCCTAGTCAGCCCTAGAATTCAAAAAACTCTGTCAAATGTATAATAGATTTTAGAAAAAAATAGTTTTCTAACATTCTTAATTTTATATGTACGTGCGTCTTTTACCCACGTAAACTTTCTAGCTTTAGATGTAGAAGTTTCTTTCACATCATCTTAACAGGTTTTCATTTTTAATTATTATTATCAATTTTCTTTAAGCAAAAATCAATGTTTTAAAAATGCGTAGCTGAAGCGAGGCGCCACGGCTAGGTGTTATTTTTTGAAACACTAACATATGTATTTATTTAAACATTAAAGAAAAAGTATTTTATAATTGTAAAAACCATGTCAAGGGCAATGAAAGTCAAAAATAAATCCACATTTGATATTTTAATATCCAAGTTTTCAAGTATAGATATGTTAAAAGCATGCGGGTGCATTGGCTGCTTCAGTAGGCACATTAGGCATTTTTCTTATTTTCTGGGATGTAGTTGGCAAATAAGATTTAGATTGTCAACCGGAGTTTTAGACATCTTATTCTGCATGCGGCCTACATTACTCATTAGGATACTTATTAATTGTTGTGCTGCAAAGTCTTCTTGTGCACAGTGAAGAAGGGGCACGACCTCTTTATTGTGGTCGTTAGGTCTTGATGATTCCTTGATCTGCCGACAGAGAGAGGGAGTGTGTGAGGTAACTGCAAAATCCAGCAAGCTGATGCAAGCTGCTGATTTTTTCCAGGGAGCTCAGAGCTGTAAATTTTCAGAGGGCCGTGTGTTTTTCCAGAGCTGCTGCCATTTGTTTCAAGGAGAGAAAATTGCAAGGAGCTATGGAGGAAGAGATGGAGTGTCTCCACTACAATGACACGTGTGGGTTAGTGCCTCTACCACACGAGAAGCGTGCTATTAGATGTAGGTGGATTTACAAAATTAAAGAAATCTCAACCAAAGACGGTGGTGACATACAGTACAAAGCAAGGCTAGTGGCTAATGGTTTTGCACAAAGGAAGGGAGAGGACTACAATGAAATATTTTCTTTGATGGTAAGACACACTGCCATTCGTGTTTTGTTGCACTAAAACATCCATAGACATGGAGTTAGAGCAACTCGATGTCAAGATCACTTTGCTGCATGGTGATTTGGATGAAGAGATTAACATATGCCAATCGGATGGGTTTGTGGTTGAAGGCTAGAATAGAATGGTCTGCAAATTAAATAAATCCTTGTACGGGTTGAAGCAGTCACCCAGACAGTGGTACAAGCGATTTGATAGCTTCATGATGGGTGTTGGTTTTGAGCGGAGTGTAAAGGATCAATTTGTATATATGCGCACATTGGATGATGGCTCGCGCATCTATCTCTTACTTTATGTTGACGACATGTTGATTGCTTCTTCAAACATGTTGGAGCTCAACAAGCTAAATGTGAAGTTGGGCAAGGAATTCGATATGAAGGATTTGGGCTAGGCAAAGAAAATCCCAAGGATGGAGATATCCAGGGATAGGAGGAAGTGTGAGCTGATGTTGTCACAGAAGGTGTATATTGAGAAGGTGCTCGTCCGTAATAGAATAGAGCGACGTGTGAGTTGAGGTTGTCGCAGAAGGTGTATATTGAGAAGGTGCTCGTCCGTTATGGAATGGAGAGCACGAAGCCCGTGGGAACATCTCTTGGTGCTCACTTTCAGCTTTCAACGTTGCAGTCACCCAGCACCAAGGATGAGAAGAAAGCTTTGTCTTAGGTGCCATATGCTAGTGCAGTTGTGAGCTTGATGTATATGATGGTTTGCACGTGTCCTGTCTTGGTGCTCACTTTCAGCCTTCAGCATTGTAGTCACCCATCACAATTTTCTTTCCAAGAACAAAGAAAACAACGGCAACACGAGTTTTGTTCTCTTTGGGTTTTCAGCACACTGGAAAAAAATCTTGTAGTAGGCACTCTTCTCTCTGATTTTCCCAGCCTTCAAACTACAATTTCACAAGCTGTCGGTGGAAGAGAAAACATGCCCAACATGGCCTTAAAGTCACCAACTACCAAACATAAATCTCAGACCCCCCCAAGACTGGATGAAGACTTTTAGTAGCACAAATTTAACACTCTACTTTGTTACAAAAAATCTTCATCACTACATCCAAGCTCTACCATGATCACAACTTCATGGTCACTTCACGGACCTCCTCGTTGTCTCGAAACTTGCGCCCTTTGGCACCACACTAAAGCCACCAAACAAATCAAGCTCAAGCATGTCTTGAGCTTGATGTCGGGAACGGGCTTGGTGAACATGTCTGCATGGTTCCTCTCAGTTGGGACCTTCTGAAGTTCAATCTGTTTGCTCTCCTCTAGGAAACAATCAAGGATCTCAATGTACTTCATCCTCAAACTGTAAGCCTGATACTTTGCAAGATGAATAATACTTTGGCTATCGCTGCAAACCAACGATAATCTCTGCGGCAACTTTAAATCCTCTAGCAGACATCTCAAATACTTGGTATCCTTCATCGCTTTCACTGCTGCAATCAACTCAGCCTCCGTGGTTGACAACGCAACCACCGACTATAGAACAGATCGCCACGACACTGCCGCAGTGTCCAACGTAAACACGTAACCTGTGGTAGATCTCCATCTATCCCTATCGCCAGCATAATCAGAATCACAGTACCTTGTCGGCACCACACCGTCACATCTGTCATAGTGCAAACCGACACCAACTGTGCCTCACAGATATCGCAATATCCACTTGACGGCCTGCCAATGTTCCTTGCCGGGGTTCGCCGTATATCTACTCACTACCCCACGACCTGTGTAATAATTGGACGTATGCAAACGATCGCATACATCAAACTCCCCGCTGCACTAGCACATGGCACCAGCGACAACTTCTCATCCTCGGTGCTAGGCGACTGCAACGTCGAAAGCTAAAAGTGAGCTCCAAGAGGTGTCCCCACGGGCTTCTCACTCTCCATTCCATAACGGACGAGAACCTTCTCAATATACCGCTTTGGCGACAACCTCAACTCACCCTTCCTTCTATCTCGGGATATCTTCATCCTTAGGATTTTCTTCGCCGGGTCCAAATCCTCCATATCGAATTCCTTGCCCAACTTCACCTTTAGCTTCTTGACCTCCGACATGTTCGAGGAAGTATTCAACATGTCGTCAAAATAAAGTCGGAGGTAGATGCGCAAGCCATCATCCAATGTGAGCACATATACACACTGATCCTTCACGCTCCGTCCAAAACCAACACCCATCATGAAGCTATCAAATCGTTTGTACCACTACGTGGATGATTGCTTCAACATGTACAAGGATTTCTTCAACCTGCAAACCATTCTCTTCTTGCCTTCAATTATGAACCTATCCGGTTGGTGCTTGTAAATCTCGTCATCCAAATCACCGTGCAGAAAAGCGGTCTTGACATCGAATTGCTCCAACTCCATGTCCATGGATGCTACTAGTGCCAACCAAACATGAATGTAAGTGTGTCTTACCACCGGAGAAAATATCTCATTGTAGTTATCTCTCTTCCTCTGTGCAAACCCCTTAGCCACCAGCCTTACTTTGTACCGTACATCACCACTGTCTTGGGATGAGCTTTCTTTCACCTTGTAAATCCACCTACATCCAATGGAACGCTTCTTATGTGGTAGAGGCACTAACTTCCACGTGTCATTGTAGCGGAGAGACTCCATCTCTTCATCCA